>WUQG02437923.1:0-13820 GCA_011317285.2 Androctonus mauritanicus
AAATATATTAAAAAAGAATAATTCACTTTAAACAGACCACAGTCAATACAAATCAAACGGAGGTTTCAGTCGCTACATATGCAAGCGCTACAGGTGGAAACCGATGGCATTAACCCTACAATTTCCCATAGTTCTCAGACCATTATATCTATTGACTCTGATATTATTATTCAATAAATACTATCATTTATCAGAATAACGCATTTACGCATTATAATAATTAAAAATATATATATCATAAAAATGCTAGCTTATAAAACTTAGCCGGCATATTTATGCAGTTTGTTGTTATTTTATTCGTAATTGAAATTCTCTTCTGAATATATTAATCCTTTACCAAGTAAAATTAGTTAGAATACCAAATTAAAGTATTTTTTTTTTTTTTGTATAAAAGTTTCGAATTAAATTTGCATTATAACAGGTAAGTAACTCCTTCAGGGAATCATGCAACTTAAATTCTTTCAAAATTACCATGGAAACATATGTTATGACATTTGAATATTCTTGTAATTGTGGTAACAGAGATTAAATGAAAGCTATACAACATTAAAAAAATATATTTTATAGATACATATATTATTTAATATATAAGCTGATCTTCGACATAATCTCAGTTATTACAATTATAGGAATACTAAAGCAACCAGATTTTCCGAACTTCAACCCGGGACGTGCTAGATATTGTGGGAGTAGGGGTATAGGGTGTGAGGTTTGACAAAATCCCAAAAAAATGTTTTTTCTGAAAAATAGTGAAAAAATATAATTAAAATCTAAGCACCGACAGCAGTAGGTTAATCATTAAAAAAGTTTACTTAAATATCTCAATTGCTATGCAATCATCGTCAACGCTAAATTACAATCACTAACATAAGAACAGTTTAACAGAAAAATTTTCTGTTACACTATTCTTATGCTAATGATTGTAATTTAGCGCTAATGATGATTGCATAGCAATTGAAAGTACTAAATAAACTTTTTTAATGATTAACCTACTGCTGTCGGTGCTTAGATTTTAACTATATTATCTTGGTAAGGCAGTTACCAAGATAGTATATAGTAGTTAAAATAGAAAGTACAATGAAAAGTTGAAATAGTTTGAACAGTACAATGAAAAAAGTAAATTATTAAAAAATTTGCAGATAAAAAGAAAGCAGGAAAAGATAAAGAAATAAAAAATATATATTAACTATTACTTTTTCTTCAGATTGATTCATCCACATTGGCTATATTACGGTGACCATATTATATGTATAATAAAAGTTTGGAAGGAGAATTCTTCAGAAGCTAATTTTTAATAATTACTTCTAGTAAATTTAAATTTAATTTTTCGATATGAACTATTTATTTATAAGTAAAAATCTGAACAATCCGGTACATTTTATTCAAAACCAGTATAAATCCGGGACGTCTGATCATTAGAAATATTCAAATGCTAGAGTTTCTACGTGATATACAATTATCGTAGTGATCATTATTTTCTTCTATTATTTTTACAAATTTAGAAAGAAATAATACTTTAAACAGGATAAATTAAACAATTCTTGATTAGTTTTTTTTATCTGACTTTGTGTTTCAAGAAACGCAAAGTATAAACAATATAAAATAATATATATATATATATCCATACAACCAAAAAATTCTTAAAAAATTGATTGCCTAATTTCTAAAATTTTGATAAGATTAAAGATTTTATTTTATTATATTTTTTAACGAGAAAATAAAATTAATTTGGCATTCCTAAAATTATTTTACTGCAGATCTCCATGCAAGGTTTCCTGCGAGTACAAAAGAGGTCACAACAGAAGTCTTAACGATCCAAGCATGAAAAATAAACACAGAGTTCAAATTGTTTGAATTTATTTAAATATAATTATTTTAAGTATTAATTATTCAATTATGTATAATTTAAATCGCTTGTTATTTTTGCATCCTTCATCTGTTTATTTGTTTAAATTATAACCCGGATATTTATGTTTACTGATGGATGTATCCAATTTTATTTATTTAAAATTGGATACATCATAAATTAATTATTTATGAAAGATTATACTTTTTAATTAAAACTATCCCGTTTTCTGCGATTCGAAAGGGATAAAATTAATATGCCGTCTTTTTTAAAAATAAATATTTAAAATTTGTTTATAGTCACTAAAGACTAAATATATAAATAATTTAAAAGTGATGTCTAACTTATTTTTATACATTGATTAATAAATTAAATCATATTAATAGTGAGAGTGGTATAAACATAAAAGTCTATTTTTTTTTAAATAAATTTTTAAAATAATCAAGTATAAGTTTAAATAAATAAAAATTTGTGATTTAGAATAATATACTAGGTTAATATTTGATGATAATTTTAATTATTGAAGATCGATCAAGTTAAAGTTCTGCATAGGAAAAGGCCATAATGATCGCCATCCTCTATTTTACTCTCACGTCAGCATAGATACAAGTAGTTCTGGAAAAAAACTAATCGTCTATTTTTCGAACATGTTATTTATTTAAGGAATGATTAAAGTTACAAAAATATATGTTATCAAAATCATCTTCAATGATTTAATATGTTCAGTATGTTGAATGCCATAAAAATTTATTAGTCTCACAGAAAATCCTTAGCATATTGAATGTCCACCATTTTTAAATAGATGAATCTACAGAGATAATTAATATTATTACAAATTCAAATTTTATAATCTCACTATCGTATTAAATTTTATAAAATTCGATTAAATAGTTTAAGTTATTTTGAAAAAATGTTTGAATTTTGAATGTCTGCCATTTTTAAATGGTTGAAACTAAAGGGTTTTGAATGATGTTGATTCAAGATTAATCTTAAATTCAGAATAACTGTATCTAATTTCATGAAAATATACTAATTGATTCAAAAGTTATTAATGCAGAACACACATGGCGAGAGACAGCATGGTGATCTTATAAGGGCCTCACTTTCTTTCGGAAAATGGGCTAAAAGTGTTCAGAAATTATCAATATTTTATTTTTTATTTTAAAGTAAAATTTTACACTAAATGCATTATTGCAATGATGATATATATTTCTACGTAAAGACTTTTTTAATTATTTAAAAGTTTATAAATAAAAATTTCAGTCAACGGCCTAAAGATCAATGTTTCTTGCGTGCATGCACATGCTGCTGCATTTAGAAATTTTAAAAATACAACAGCTGAAAGTAAAAAGTATGCAAGAAAAATAAATTTAATTATTATCAATAAATATTGAATTACGAAAGCTTGAACATAATTTATCGATCTCCAGTTATTGATATTTTATTTTGATTTTTTGTTTCTTTTAATAGATTATTATAGTAAGTGAATAAGGAAAAAAATACATTAAAATCATTAGTAACGATTAATATTTTAATTTAAAAAAAATATATATATATTTTATTGAATATATATCATTAATAAATAAGATAAAAACATAATCTAAAATCTATTAAGAAATCCCGTTCCTGATGATAATGAAAGGAATAAAACTAACTTCGATATCTCGACTCTTCTACGAATAAACTAGGTAACCATGCAATAGCCATTTTGAAATATCTTGATATTGCCACCTTGTGATGAAAATTCACAATCTTGATAAAAAATATATATATATAATTTCTTGACGTAGGATATTTGTATTTAAAATAAGATAATATTGGTAATTTTATTTTAAACTTGAATAATTTAATAAATAAATAAATAAATAAATAAATAAATAAATAAATGTATAAAACTAATGTAACTATTGTAACCAACATTTTTTTTAATGCTATTATAAATTATTCGATATGAAACTGTATATGCATATGCATTAATATTGCGATTTTGTGATAAAAATTAAAAAAAGAAAAAAAAATGCAGACAGAAACGCCTGAATAATTTTTTTTGTAATGGTAATTTTTATCACAAAAGTGATTTTGTATGTACATTTTACGGTTTAAAAATTTTGAATAGGATTTCCTTACAATATATGTATTGGTTTTATTAAAGCTGTGCTTGTTCGTAATACAGTACATTAAATTTGTAAAATTTTACAGCATTTTTAGATTTATATATCGAAATTAAATCTTTAAAGCATGACGTTATTTTTACATCATCAAATATGCAGCACTTATTTCCAAGAGGTTTGTAGAAAATACATTAATTTTTGAAACATTAAAATTATATTAATAAATTAAATTATTTTCAATTTTTAATCTTTATTATCAATAATTTAATAATTATCATCAATAATGTTTCTTATCAATAATTTAATAATTATTATCAATAATTTAATAATTATTATCAATAATGAAACAAATCAATGGCAACATAACGGAACTGATATCAATCGATAATTATTATGAGAAGCTTCAAAAATGATACACGTCAAACTGGCTAATATATTGAATAATTTTTTATGTGCATTACTATAAAGATTCTAATAATCTCAGAATTGTAAAACATGACGTCATTTAATCAAGGGACAATTTCATGCAGTATTCGGTAGGATTCTACTTTGACTGCCTCGTGTTTTCGCGGCGTCACGCGCGCACATTAAAGGTTATGAAAAATACGACCGACAGTAAGACGCACTATAACGCGACTTATTATTATTTATTTATTTATTTATATAGCGATTATTCATAGAAGCGTCGCACTGAGAGCAGATGCATAAAACGCGAGGCAGTCAAAGTAGAATCCTACCCAGGATTCTTTTCGGCAGCGTATAAACTACCTATTAGAATACAAACAATATGCATTTTATATTTAAACAACTTGCTGCATAATAATATACACGAATTCACTATTGCTTCGAGTGTAAGGAAAAATAATGCATCATTATTTATAAAAACTATTAGCGATTTTGAATCTGATTCAACACAAAACGAGTTCCCGTGCAAGGAATTTTTCAAGTATCCAATTTGCACAATAAATAGAAACTAGAAACGTGTTTTTTAGTCAGTAGGAAGTACGTGGAAACTGCTATTATCTATTTATTAATAATTCCACAATTTAAATACGTTAAATATATCGATCTCAGAACAAGTAAAAATATCAGAAAATGCAGTTAACAATTGGTGATTATTATATTTCGCAAACAGATAATCAATATTCTTTTAGAATTGCAGTAAGTGTAAAACGCGGACGACGTCCATGTTCTCGTTGATTAAATTAATGTTAGCACAGCTGATAGCATATTGAAATGTATAGTTGTAGAAGTACATCAGGCTGAACTGCTACAACTTCGATTCCGAATTTTCGAACAGGATGTTGTTGTTGTTATTATTATTATATTGTTGTAATGCAATACTAACTCGATAAACAATCCGTCGTCGATGAATCGACGAAAGATAAATAGGCTAGTTCAGTGATGTATACCTATTGATTTATAAACCAGTAAGCGTATGTTTAGCATCAATAAAACTTCCTTCTTCCATTTTTAAACAATAAAGTTTTTTTTTATGCAGATATATCTATAAAAATCCAGAATTATATTAAATGTCTTTCAACTTTTATTTTTGGATGCGATAAAACTACAACTTTCGCATTCGTTATATAAATATTTATGTTAAAACGTGAGATAAATTCTGTAAAAATATTTTAGAAACGAAATTTTATCATAAATTACAAGAATTTTACCGGAAAACACTTATATAAAAAAGGAATATAATCAGCTGGTTTTTTTTGTCCTATTAATTAATTAATTAATTAATTTAAGTATCGGCATTTAGAATTTAATTCTGTTGATGTCGAAATTTATGTTAGCAGTTCAAGATTATCAATAACAGTTTCTAAAAATTTTTTAACGATTAATGTTCTCGGTATTATCTAATTGCAATTCCAACATAAAAGTAAATGAAAAATCTCTTTAAAGATCGATAAATTTTAATCTTATCTGATTGAATATTCGTAAAATATTTTATAATGACGCATTATTTAAAGTTGGTAACGCTTTGTCTGCTTTATATAGTACAGTATATGTTTTTCCAGTAAAACAAGAATTTAATCTTCAAAATCTGGATATATAAACGTATATTAAAACGAGGAAAGTAAGCACTGTTTTAAATCGAGAAAAAAATAGAAACAATTCATCTTTTATAAGAACACCTTCACTTTCAAAATGGAGCTTGAGGGTCGTGCAATGACCCTTGGTAGAGATCGCTCCAGCAAAAGTAGGTCACCCACCTTATCTTCCTCTTACTCCCAACTTTCCATTCTTTTTTACTACGATACAAAATAATGTCTTTTTAACAGATACTATAATGCCTTTTCTTTCGGTCGCTGACTTTGTAATTTTTTTTTTTTTAATATTTAACTTTCACAAGTTATGAGATATTTATTAAATGCTTTCAAGTTTCGTCACAGAATCGTCTTATCGCTGGTCTTTTTAACCGGTTTTCATTCATAGATACAAACCTACATAATTCAAAGGAAGTTTACTTACTTAAAATGCACGGTAAAAAAAGTCTATAAATAAATCGCTGTCTTTCATATACTGTAAAATTAATTAGCAAAACGAAATTTATTTTATTTTTTTATATACAAACAAAACTATAAACTATATTTATACACAAGGAATATTTAATGAATATTCTGTTGAGCAATTAAAATATTTTGTACGAAATTTCCGACAATAAAATGATGGTGAATTTACGAGATTTTTTTTTTTTATGTTGTGAAACATGCGGTTTAGAAATCGACGATTTTGTCATTTTTCATATCAATAATTTGATTTGAAAATGAATATAATATGAAAATGACACGAGTACATTGAAAATGAATACAATATGAAAATGGCACGAGTACATTGAAAATGAATATAATTTGAAAATGACACCAGTACATAGAAAATGAATACAATATGAAAATGACCACCAGTACTTTGAAAATGAATACAGTATAAAAATTACACGAGTATTGTATTTTCTTTAACATTTTTATACACGTCAACTTCTGAAAAAAGGTAAGAATGCATATAAAATCACATGTTTTTCAGAAATACATGAGTTTGAAAATGGCAAAAATTGCTTTTTTTTCATGTACACATATCACGTGCCGAATAGCGTATAAAATATTGCTCTTTTCTAATAATATTTTCCTCTATTACAATCACGAAATGATCATGTTTATCAGTAATCTGAGTTTAGTCAAGGTTAAACTATTATGTAAAATAATAAATAGTCGTGATGCTTCAAATTTTAATTATTTTTAATGACGCTTAATAAATTAAATTTGCCAAGTTTATTTATTAAAAGCTATATATATATACAGTATATAGATTTATTTAAAAAAAAAAAACTGTCACGAAATACTTGTAAAAGGCGGAGCAACTAGATTACAGCGTCAAAGCTATGCAGTCACTTGATTGGTTATGCTATTGTAACTTATATGATAGCGATGAAAGTTCGCAGAATAATCTCAACCGTTGTCATCGTAAGATGCGTTCTAACTCGGTGCTTCTGGTGGGGTTGTTTGCAAGTATTTTTTTTCAGTGGTGTACAGTTTCGGGAAGAACTACAAATGCAATCGATAACTGGCAGTTAAGCAGACCAGTAATCGTTTTTGATCCTCCCCACAAGCTTTTAATTAAGGAAGGAGAACGTTCTGAAGTCACGTTCGTGATCAAAGAAGGAAATGTTACGCTCCCGTCTTCGTCGGAAGAAACGGAAAAATTGATAGTCAGCGTTAGAATAACTATAGTTCCCGAAAAATCAAATATTATAGAAATTATAGGAAACTCAACAAGGACAATATGTTTGCGATCCGGAGAGGAAAGAAATCATTCGTTCGTTGTTAACGGAGTCTTTTTAGGTTATTCCAAAGTTTATGTCACCCTGTATCCTTTCGGTGGCGATTGTAGAGATAAAGTGAAGGCGGGTTTCCAAAATTCTCAAGATTGGTATGGCAACGATGATGAAGTCGAAGTAATCTCCACAACTATTTATAAATATGATTATTTAGTGAGTGTTTCGCCACGTCCTTCTCTCTTTGCTGACCTATTTGCAGGACTTATGGCTTTAATTATATCAATTAACTATATAAATATGGGATGTCAGTTGAATTTAGGATCTATTTGGGAAGTGTTGAAGAAGCCTGTGGGACCGATTATAGGATTCGTTTGTCAGTTCATTTTCATGCCTTTGGTAAGTGGTTTCCTGATTATGTGCGATAGCCTCGTTTAATAAACTGAGGAAGTTTTGCTTTATAAATATTAACTAGATAAAATGCAGTAGTTTTCCAGGTGTAGTTACAGTTACTACGTTATCATTTAAACTATTTTAGATTTTAAGCACGTGTAAAACTAGAAATAAACGGTTTTGAATTACCTATTGTTATATAAAGATGACAGATTTTTTCGCTGACAATAGCACTTGTCAGATCAATTTATCTTCCTTAACTTTTATTATTGAAAATTATTTTACGAGTCATGAAAATTTTACATAATAATACTTTAAGTTATAGAAGAAACATTCAGCAGCTATTGTTTTATTTTATTTTTTGTTTAAAATTGCTCGACCGAAACGATTTCCTCGATTGTTAAAATTGTGCAGTGACTACTTAGAGATTAAATTCCACTTCTTCCCGTAGATTCAATAACGAGGATGGAAAAAAATTGTAAGAGTTACTCCGAAACATAAGATAAAATTGAATTATTCTAAGGAAAATATTTGATTAATTTCCGTATTTTATTTTATGCATAGGCACTTAACGATGTTGCAAGCGATTTTCTAGGTCGTAACTAACTTGTCAGTGAAAGTACTTTCTACTTCAGGAAAAACAACATTAAATCACATGGAAAATACATAGATATCGTTCCGATCCGGTTTTGTTTTTAAAAAAAGAAAGCTTTATACTTTTTATATGCTAAATTTTATCTCATTTCTGTTTAAAACGTAGAAAAGAACGATAAGTCAAATTACATCGAAGAACGAATTGCGGATATTATCAATGATAATTTACTGCTGGAGTTTCGCTCTAATAGTTCATACGTAAATACTGACTTACTGATAAAATTATCATAAAAAAAGGACATTTAGGATGATAAGGATCAATGTTATCATCTATAAAACGTCAAAACTGATTTTGTAGAATGATTTACAAAATAAGAGAGAAAAATTCTGTACGCTGTAATCAAACAAAATAAATTACGTGAAAGACACACGCTAGTTATGCAGAAAAATCAATATTTTTTTAAATTAATGCATAACTAAAACTTCTTTTTCTTCCGATTTAAAATTAGCAGTAATTATACTTTCAGGTCAAGGATTGTAAGTCAATACCAGGTGGACATTTTATTATTTATAACCGTTCTAAAACTTGTTATCGATCTAATTTGCATATTATAAAAAACAATTTTAATATATATTTTATCTATATAGGCCTCATATGGGATAGGATATCTCATATTTGAAGACAAGAATCTTCGTCTTGGACTTTTCACTTTAGGTTGCTCTCCAGGTGGAAGCATGAGTAATTTTTGGACACTTCTCTTTAACGGAGATTTGAATTTAAGTGTTACTATGACATTTATTAGCACAGTAGCAGCTCTAGGTAATTGTTAGAATTTTTAGTAGGTCTTAGAAAATTTTATGCATCTAGTATGGACCAATACTTAATTCATCTCACGCTAAAGGCGTTATAAGATCTAGGCCATTACGTGTAATACTTTATATTAAAAATTTCAATTGGTTTTCTTGGCCTTTAAGTATTACTTGAGCCTGGCGTAGCCTATGTTTGAGCATGAAAGAAAGTAAGAGTCTGCAGTAGAAGTGAGTTCATAATCATATTTTGAATAAACGAACATTATTTAAACTATGTTTTCTTTTTTCAGGTATGATGCCTCTATGGATATTTACTTTAGGAAGAACTCTCTTTAGAGACGGAAAAGTTACGCTGCCATATCTTAATTTAATTGGATCTTTAGTTTTGTTGACACTTCCCATAGGGATAGGGATGTTAATCAGGCGTTATAAAGTGAAATGGGCCAATTTTTCAGAAAAAATAATCCGACCCTTTACCATATTTTGCATTATAATAGGTATAGGCGTCGGTTGTTATGCAAACTTTTACATATTTATAATGTTCACCTGGAAAATAGTTTTAGCTGGTTTAGCTATTGCTTGGAGTGGATATATATTCGGAGCATTAGCAGCGTGGATCAGTAGACTCAAGAAATCTCAGATCATCGCCGTGGCAATTGAAACCGCGTTTCAGAATGGCGGAGTGGCCTTCGTCATGTTGATTTTATCTCTACCTCAACCTGATGCTTCATTAACGGCAGTGCCAGTTGTAGCTCAGTTAATAGTCACGGGATTACCGATGTGGTTAATATTAATCATCATGAAGATTATGCAGTGTTGTAGAAAATATAAAGATAAAAATACGGATATAGAAAAGAAACCAGTCGGCTGTGAATCAGACGTTAAAGCTCCCGAAAAAGTACCAAATATAGAAACTAAAATTTAGATATTTTAAGATTTTCAGTTATTTTACTACGGAATATTTTGTATATATACTGGTGATGATTTTCAGGAATCTTATGATGAAATTCGCCATGAAAAATCATATTTCACAAAAGAAATATAAAGTACAATGGAGACAGCACACGAGTATGACTTTTTCCCAAAAGTTTTCACTAATATTGCTACCGGAACAGCAATTATTATACAAATAATCTTGTATAATCTTATTTTATTTTTTAAAAAAACAATTTTTCATCCTTGAGTATATAAATATTTCGTAAAAATCTATATATATATATATTCGTATGATTGAAGTCACAATAACTTTATAACCACAAAAAAATATAGCACATTTTTTCTTATTTTATAAAAATGGCAATTTTGTAAAATATTATGGATTTTTTGATTAGAAAATTGTCACGGAATAAAGTGTTTAAGTATAGTAGTTTCTAACCAAATCTATTCTGGTATTTTACCATCAACATTTATTTTTAGGTCAAGTTAAAAGCACTGTAATCTAAATTCAAACTGTGATTTCATTCAACCAAGGTGAACGTAAATGAGTCAAATTATTCTAGTATTTAAACATAAATATAAAAATTTAAGAAGACAAATTCATAGAATGAAAGCAGGATATTTAGACATCCTGTTTCTTATTGTGAAAGACATTCATCATTTGGAATTTCTAATTGAATAATAAAAATCTGTTTAGCAACATCTTTCTTCTAAATCATGAAACTTCTTTATAGAAGTTTCATGATTTAGTTTATAGAATTTTTTGAAAAAAAATTTTGTCAATACTTTTGAATAAAACTTAATTTAAATAATAAATGTGCAATACTAAATGAGCTGAAGTGACAAAATTAAAACCATTATAAGAGTTAAATGCAAAAATACACATATTTTTTTTTTTTTTTTTTAACTTCACTATACAATCATTCCAATTTTTATTGTAAACTATTTATAACTATTTTCTCTCTGTAATATTTTATATTGTTTTGTATCTGTAACATGAATTTGTATATACAAAATAAAAAAGTTTGCCAAGTTTCTTTGCTTTTAATTGCAAAGATATTTTAATTTTTAAATGTGATTTGATAGTGTAATAAATGCTATTTGTGCTATTTTTTAAAAGAATTGAAAATATTCTTTACACAGAGTAAATTTTTTGAAAATAAAGAAAATTTAAAAATATATATTAATAAAATAAGTACAGTATCATCAAATTTTTTATAATTACATGAAAGCATTTTATTTTAATAAATATTATATAAACACAATTAAAATTTATGATAAAATATACATTTATGCATTTTTTTTGCATAATATACTGTATACACACTGTATATATTGTTTTATATATAATAATAATAATAATTATAATAATTTTGTGAAATAAATAAATTAAAAAATTATTTTTAGTAAATATTTATTTAAACAGTAGTAGAATAGTAGTAAATATTTATTTCTACAAAAAATAATTTTATCATAATTAAAATTATTTTTTGATAGAAAAAAAATTTATTTAAATATATATGGTTATTTATGTATATAATCTAATAATAATAATAGTAATTATTATTATATATTAAATAAAAAAGGTAGAAAAATTTAAAATATCAAAACATTTTGAATAAATCATTCATTTCAATAATATGATCAGAAAAGTTGATAGATGATGATATAATTAGATTTTTTTTTACAGTAAAAGATAATATTTAAATCAAAAAAAGTCTCAGTTCTAATTTTTAACAGTGATTTAATATGTATAAGACTTTTAAAATGTAAAGATTATTTATTTGAATTAATTTTATTTATTATAAATAAATTTATTTAAAATATATCAAGTTTCCCAAGTAATTTTATTAAAATTAAACTTTGATACCTAAAAAATAAAATACTGTATAAGTAAATTCCACATATATGTATAATCTAAATCAAATAGTCAAATATTTCAAATATTTGCCAAATATTCATAATAATCATTATTTAGAATAACTTATAACCATTTAAATACATTCTGAGGATTACCAGGGATCAGTTTTATTAAAAATATTTGACATTTTAAAAATATTCTACATTATTTTATAAATGAGCATTAAGAAATAGATATTTTATGATATATAAAAATGCTTTATTATAGGAAGCAGGATATTATTTTATTTTTGAAAATGTTGATGTAACTTTAATTTTGCATTATGAATAATTAATGCACAAACATTTATATAAATTAATAACTATTTATTATTTTATTCTTTTGTTATGTAAGTATATATAATATAATTTTTGAAAATTCTATTAATTCAACAAACTGTCTGAAATCCGGCATCCTCAAAGATTGAAAAGTGCCGGATTGTAGATGGAAGTTATGTGTGTTATCGTCGAAAACGCTAATATAAAAATATTTGATTAGATAGATAGGGAAAACGTCTAGAGCGATCTATCAATAATATATTGTTTACTTATTATTAAATTTTTATTATTACTTAGCCTGCACTTTAAGAATTAACTTAAGAATTATTAAATGCAAACTAAAATAACGTGCTTTTATAACATACACAATAGTGTAGCTACGACCATGAGTGCCTGTGCAATTTTTATATATTGGCGCTTTAGAAAACAACGTACAATCCTTTTTGTTTACTTGTGTCATTTGTACAGTCTAAACTAGGAATAGGACGAAACCAGTTCTAACGAGTTAATTAAAATTACACAACCATTCGAAATTAGTTCAAGAATTTTCGCAGAATATATATATTCTACAAGATCATGTTGAAATTGAGGCACGCTCTTCGAAACAATAGATGACGATGATAAAAATAATGGAAAGAAATTTGTCAAAATAATTATTCATTTTCAGAAAATAATAGTTATTCTAAAAAAAAAAGTGAAAAGTTGAAATATCTGTTAAAGTATTCTACAGCATCATTTATTTATTTGTATGTTAATTGCTTGTACAGAGAACTCAAAACTTTACAGATTGATAGAGCAATGTATCTTTCTTGCATTACGTCCAATTTTTCCTTTGTTTGCATAAACTAACTCACATGATTGTACGCCCAAAATTGTTGGATAAGCTCCAGTTCGTGACGTAATTCTATTCGAACATTCACAACCATTCGAGTACCTTCCCATTCCTATCCTTGACATTAGGTGGATATATCCCTAAACACACTTCCTTATAAGCTGTGTTTCTGAGATAGAGTATTCCTAACAGACAAAGACCAATAAAATTTTCTATAATGAAAATTCCGTGGATAAAATCAATTGGTCAGAAATAACGAAAATATAAAGCTAACCAATAAGACTTAATGTAAATATAAACAATTGTTTTAAAACTTGGCAGCAAAAAACGACACGTCTCCAA
>WUQG02437944.1:0-13817 GCA_011317285.2 Androctonus mauritanicus
CGTTGTGCTTTCATGTAATTTTATATATTTGATGTACGATGATTGTTAGTGATAATAAACAGTTTTTGTAGTTAATCCATTTTCCCAGTTTGATATTACGGGAACAGACTAATAGCTACAATTGGTGACCCGAACGTGATCATCCACAACGACGCCGCTCACTAGCTACGACGAACTCTAGGATACTAAAGACTACAGGTAGAACTTTTTATTTGTGTGACTTTTGGTTCTGGGCACCGAGCCGTCTGGTCTAACATGGCTGACGAACAGTCCACCGTGGCTAGAATCGCCTTCAGAGCTCCTCCGTTTTGGAGAGCAAATCCCGCTCTTTGGTTCCGGCAAGTCGAATCGCATTTCATTGCCGCCGGGATCACGGTCGATGAAACCAAATATCACATGGTGGTCTCGGTCATGGAGAGCGAGGTACTCGCTCAGATCAGCGACCTGATCATCAATCCTCCGTCGTCTGACATGTTCGCCACTTTGAAAGCTCGGTTAATTCGGCAGTTCACCGCCTCGGACCAGAAACGTCTGCAGATGTTGCTGCAGGAGTTAGAGCTCGGCGACCGACGACCGTCTCAGCTTCTCAGCGAGATGAAGAACCTCGCTAACGAGCAAGTCGGGGACAACCTGCTGAAGTCGCTCTGGCTCCAACGTCTCCCAACTACCGTCCAGCAGATTCTGGCGACTAGTGACGCCAAACTGGATGAGCTGGCCCAGCTGGCAGACAAGGTCTGTGAAATCTCGGACAATTCTCACTCGATGTGTTCTGTGTCGTCCCGCGATGAGAGACTGTCACGGATGGAAAAATGTATTTCGGAACTTACACTTGCGGTTAATGAGCTCTCGAAGCCTCGACGCCGACTGCCGAGCGGCAGCCCGAATCGTAGCCGATCTCCTCCGCTAGACGCACGGAGCAACCCCTCTAGCGAGTCGCTATGTTGGTACCATCGCCGGTTCGGCTCGGCTGCTAGGAAATGCCGGCCGCCGTGCAACTTTGGTCAGGGAAACTAGAGCAGCCGGCGCTCAAAGTCGCGAGCGATTCCCACCGGCAGTCTGCGCGGTTTATCGTCAGGGACAGGATCGCTGGTACGCGTTTCCTCGTCGATACGGGTGCCGACGTTTCAGTCATTCCTCTCTCCGGCACCTCTCCTCCTCATCGGAAAAGTAAGCTTACGCTTTTCGCCGCCAACGGTTCGCGGATCCCAACATTCGGCGAGAAGCTATTGACCGTCGACTTCGGACCGGGCTGCGTGTTCAAGTGGCCATTTATCGTCGCCCAAGTGTCACAACCTATATTGGGAGCCGACTTTCTTCGCGAGCATAAACTGCTTGTCGATGTCCGACGCAATCGGTTGATTGCTGAGAACCGCCTCGCCTCCGTCTCCGAGCTCGGCGCCCCCCGCCTCGACCACGTCCGTCCGGTCGACGGCAAAAAAACCGTCTTCCACTCGCTACTCCTAGAATTTCCCGAGCTCACGCGGCCGGTCCACGGGAGGGCTTCTCACGCACACGGTGTGACGCACTTCATCGAGACCACCGGACCGCCGGTCTATTCGAAACCTAGGCGTCTTTCCCCGGAGAAGCTGCAGGCAGCCAAGGAAGAGTTTGCCTTTATGCTTGAGCGAGGCATATGTCGACCATCTAAGAGTTCATGGGCTAGTCCCTTGCACCTGGTTCCTAAACGACAGGGCGGCTGGCGTCCTTGCGGCGATTACCGCCGCCTTAACGCCAGCACAGTCCCTGATCGTTACCCTGTTCCCCACATTCAGGATTGCGTTCAAATGCTAGCGCATAAGAGCATTTTTTCGACACTCGATCTGGCACGCGCATATCACCAGATCCCGGTCAACGATGCCGACATTCCCAAGACAGCCGTCATCACGCCGTTTGGCCTTTTTGAGTTCACCGTGATGACATTCGGCCTACGTAACGCAGCGCAAACATTCCAGCGTTTCATCCACGGTGTCCTCCGGGATTTAGACTTCTGCGTGCCGTATTTTGACGACGTGTTAGTGGCGTCCACCAGCAAAACCGAACACCTAGACCATCTTCGTGTGGTGTTCGAGAGATTCCGCGATAACGGGGTGATACTTAACCCTGACAAATGTGTCCTCGGCCAGCCGGTCGTCACTTTCCTCGGCCATAGCATCTCGGCGCGGGGAGTTCAACCAAACCCCGAGCGTCTGGCCGCCCTGCGGGACTTTCCGGAACCGCGTACGGTTCAGCAACTCCGGCGTTTTCTCGCAATGACGAACTTTTATCGCCGTTTCCTTCCCCACGCTGCGTCCACGCAGGCCCCGTTACATGCTTTGCTCGCGGGTGCTATCAAGGGCGATACGCGTCCGGTCGAGTGGAATCCGGAGGCTCGCGCAGCGTTTAGACAGTGCAAAAGCGACCTGCAGAACGCCGCTACCCTCGATTTTCCCCAGTCCAACTGCCAACTTGCCATCATGGTTGATGCTTCGAGTTCCGGCATCGGCGCTGTCCTGCAACAGCTTGTGGATCGTAAATGGCGCCCACTCGGTTTCTTCTCAAAAAAACTCACTCCGGCGGAGTGTAAGTATAGCACATACGACCGCGAGTTGTTGAGTGCTTACTCTGCTGTACGCCACTTCCGGCACATGGTAGAGGGCAGGCAGTTCACGCTTTACACTGACCACAAACCGCTAATTTTTATGTTTTCTCAACGATCGGACAAAGCGTCTCCTCGTCAGCTCCGTCACATCGACTTTCTGGCGCAGTTTACCACTGACGTGCGTCATATCAGTGGAGCATTCAATGTAGTCGCCGACTGCCTCTCTAGGGTTGATTCCATCGGAATGCCCAATTTAATCGACTTTCACGAGATGGCCAAGGCGCAGCAGTCCGACTCCGAGCTTGGCAAGTTCCGTTCTAACCCGGAGTCCACCGGACTCATCCTCAAGCCGCTTTCCATCGCCGGTAGCGACCTCATGCTCTTCTGCGATGTCTCCACGGGCACGGTCCGCCCGTTCGTTCCGCAACCATTCCGGAAACGAGTCTTTGATTCCATCCACGCCTTGTCGCATCCCGGTCCACGGGCCACTCTCCGTCTAGTTCAGCAGCGGTTCGTTTGGCCGGCGATGCGTTCCGACGTTACGTCGTGGGCACGTTCCTGCGTTTCTTGCCAACGCGCTAAGATCAGCAGGCATACGTACGGGCAACTCGGCAGTTTTCCCTTACCGTCAGCCCGTTTTGAACATGTCCATCTTGATCTGATCGGCCCCCTTCCTCCATGTCAGGGTTTTTCCTACTGCCTGACCTGTATCGATCGATTCACGCGGTGGCCCGAAGCTTTTCCTCTTCCCGACGCCGCGGCTGAAACTGTCGCCAGGGCCTTTTACAGCGGGTGGATCGCTCGTTTCGGTTGTCCACGGCTGATCACCACCGATCAGGGTCGGCAGTTTGAATCTGCTCTGTTCCGATCCGTCTCTGACCTCCTAGGCATTCAGCGCACTCGTTCCTCACCTTACCATCCGGCGGCGAACGGTTTAGTCGAACGTTGGCATCGTTCTCTCAAGTCCGCGCTCAAGGCTCATGCTTCCACCAAATGGGTTGAATTTCTACCTCTAATCCTCTTAGGACTTCGTTCGACTTTTAAGGAGGACATCAGCGCGTCGCCAGCTGAGCTAGTCTACGGTTCGACTCTTCGTCTCCCCTGCGAGTTCCTCGCACCGCTCTGCGACGACCTCATCTCCACCTCCACGTTCGCGGAAGTTCTTCGCGACGGTATGCAACGCCTCCGCCCGCAACCTGCCTCATCACATTCCGGTCGCGCCGTCTTCATCCACAAAGACCTTCAGAGTTGTTCCCACGTCTTTCTAAGGACAGACGCGGTACGAAAATCGCTACAGCCGCCTTATGAAGGCCCGTTCCCTGTCATATCCCGTTCGGAACGGACATTCGTAATTCGTGCATCAGGAAAAGACACCACGGTCAGTATAGACCGTCTCAAACCTGCTTTCTTACAAGATGACATCTCTCTCGCACCTGCTCCACCGCAGGTTAGTCGCCCGTCGGGGCAGTCTAGCAGCCCGTCCGCGGCACCACCTGTAGAAACAAGGCCAGCCGTCACCACTCGTTCTGGTCGCCGTGTTAGATTCAACATGCGGTACGCCGCGGTCCTATCGACAAGCTAGCCGTCATCTCTGGGAGGGGAGTACTGTAGCGACCGTTATCGCAACGGCTCGCTTCGCAGTTTTTGACCGCGAGAGGTCAGCTTTTTCCCGGTTCGGCGATCCGGGCAGTTAGAAAAAGACCCGGATCCCGCGCTTTTTACATTTGGAATTTGTGTTCAGTTGAGGTCAAGCTTTTCTGTTAGTTAATCTTACGTTGTGCTTTCATGTAAATTTATATATTTGATGTACGGTGATTGTTAGTGATGATAAACAGTTTTTGTAGTTAATCCATTTTCCCAGTTTGATATTACGGGAACAGACTAATAGCTACATATGTATATAAGCCATTAATGGTATTTGCAATAACAATTTTTACCCTGCTCATCCACTTGCAGCTGTAAGTATGCAATTGATAATCCAACCCGACAAAAAATAAATGACTTTGTGAAATTTTCAAAAAAACTCATTGATTTGAGGCAATGCATATTTAATTATAATTTGGGGATTTATTGACTTTTTAAGATTGACATACAAATGTAACATTCTGTTCTTTGGCATATAGACTAAAAGTAAGGCTCATTGATTATACTCAGCTTTGGTAATAATGCCCTTTTCCTTTAAATAACATAATTATGATCTTACTTGATCCTACAAGACACACAACACATTATATTCTCTTTGAAATTCAGATTGCACATCCTTCTTTAACCTTATATTTACAGACCAAATATTCTAAGACAAATTAACTTCTAGCATAATAATTTTGAATTAAACTGTAATTTTAATAATTATTTTTAAATCAAAGTTATGATGCTGCCATCTGTTGAGTTAATAAATTAAATTTGGACTAAGGTGATGGCATTAAATTATTAATATTTAGACAATAATTTAAATTAATTTTCCTGAAATAAAATCTTGCCACCACACCAGAATAGAACTAGGATCTTTGGACAGCACCTCAACACTTTTCTAGTTAGACTATTGTAGCATCTAATTTAAAAATAATTATTAAAATTATAGTTTAATTCTAAATTATTATGATAAGGATTAATTTGGTTCAAAATACTTGGTTTGTAGATATTCTTCTAGTTAATTTCAATTAAAGTATTTTATATTTATTTTAAAATCCAAATCAGACACTTATTATCAGACTTTCAATGGTACACAGAAATTATTTCACTAGATTAATCATTTCAAGAGTCTATATTTGTAAAGCACTTACGAGCAGACCAGATAGTCCAGTGAAAACATTTTTTATTAAACTAATGTAGCGCTTTCGGTGTACAAGCCATCGTCAGCAACAACAAAAACACAATCGAATACAGTACATTAAGAACGAATATATATGCGGTTTTAGAATACATTAATTGCAATAAATAAATGTTAACATTCATAAATATAGCATTTCAAATTATAGTCCATTCAACATAACTTGATCCTTGAGTAAAGCCAAATAAAAAGGTACAAATTTTTTCAAATATAAAGTATCAGAAAAATCAAAAATGAACATTTGCAATAAATAAATAAATAAACATTCATAAAAAGGCATTTAAACCCATATACATAATTATATGGCTCTGAATTGAAATCTGAAAATTAAACAGCAGCTGAGAAGCAGAAATAATGCATTCTCTGATTTTATCAGCATATTACTTAAATAAAATCTATTATTGGATTGTGCCTAGATAGTAATTCATCTCCATTAAAGCTTATCTGCTTACACAATATGTCTGATAAATAACTGGACTGACACTATAAAAAGTGAAAGAATGGCTATATTGGTACAAATATGCTTTTTATTTAAAACATGTTCCTTCTGCATCAATACTGCATTGGGAGTGATCAAGTAATGAGAATAACAATTTTTGGAGTTCCAATTTCAGAATCCTATCAAGTTTCCTTGTCACCATGACTTTTAACTGTTTCATTATCATAATATTGGATCCTTTTCATTGGCATTTTTAAGGCGTACGAGAGAGAGGATATACTGGCATTTTTAATTTCAGAAACAGAAAATAATTGCATAGTGCAAATCTGTAGTATACAGCATAAATGGTAATAATAATGATTTGCAATATAAATTAAGATGGATGATCAAAAATGCATAATTGTTTTCAAGCTCATAAATGCTTGACAGTAGTGGTCTTGTGCATTGGTGCATCATCATCATTGAAGAGAAACCATTGCTAGACTCTCTTCTATTTGCTCGTTTGTATAATTTTTTTTTCACAAATACTCCAAAATACCCAAATAACATTTGCTAGTAACTTTTTGACCTTCTAGAACAAATTCCCAATGAACAATGCCTTTGGAATCATAAAAACAAATGAGCATTGTCTTGATTCATGACTTTTGAAAGTGAAATTTCTTCAGTTTTGGTGAGCTAGGCAATTTCTACTTGATGCTCTGCCACTTATTTGATAGATCCTACTGGAAACATCACATCTCATCACCAGTCATTATTTGAATCCAAGAAGTTTTTGTTCTTCTGTGCTGTTTTGATCATGTCCTTACAATGCTACAAGCAAGCTCTTTCTTAATCACCAGTTAATGAATGTGGTACAAATCAAGCACAGACCTTCTGTTTGGCCAAATTTTTAGTTAAAACTTCATGAATTAGATCTTTTCTGATGCCAAATTCCATTTGAATTGCTAGCAAGGAGTTCACACACTATCTTCACAAGTTCATCACTACTGATCTGGCCATTCATCATTGTTCAAATCTCCTCAGTCAACTTTGAAGTGTCTATACCATTAAATACTTGTGTATGGGATATACAATTATTATCATAAATTTCCCTCAATATTTCAAGTATTTATGTGGTCATTTTCCCAAGTTTAAAACAGAATTTAATATTTTCTCTTGGCTCTATCATTTTTTTATTACAATTGCACCAAAATACTGTCACTAAAATGCCAATAAACTCAAAAACTAAAATGCCACTAAAATCAAAAATAATGCATCATCTAATTTCATTGAAATTTTAACAATTGGTAGTTCAAACATAAGTTCACTGAAAAATATTAATGCCCTAGATGATGCTTATAGTATTGTTAACAGAAATTCAGTCCAGTTATAAGACATACTGTGTATTTGTCAATAACAATGAAGAATAAAAATTCTTTGACATTAATATAAGTATTTTCTTTATTATAGCTTCGATTTTAAAGGTTAGATTTTCATTTAACAATAAAATGCAAAAAGATATAATTGTTTTGTAAATAATAAATATTGTTTAAATTTTTACATCTATTTTAATCTTTAAACAATTTATCTCCAATCTTTCTCTCCCATTATTGTCTTAGTAGCAATGTTAATCTTGAAGTAATGGAATTTGAAGAATAAGTAAAATATAACTCAATATTATCAATAGTATAAAAGATTACTTGTTTTACAAAAAGTCTTTCAGATATTTTTAGAATTTTATATTTTTCTTTTATATAATATTAAAAATAAAAAATAAAACTAAATTTGTAATTAATATATTCACAATATATTTCTTCATATCAAAGTGAAAATATAATTCTGATCAGAAATGTTGTATAATAAATACAATTTTTGATTGATACAGTTATTAATAAAAATATCAAATTTATAGATTTTTATTTATTGTGCTAATTTGTGTAATATTTATATAATTATAGAAAGCACAGGACAAAAATTCATCTAATAACAGCATCATTATATTGCAGTAAAAGTTATAAGAAATATGAAATTATCTCTGATAAAGAAGAGATAATTTAATATAAACAATGTAGACACAAATTACAAGCAGAATTTTAGTCCTTCATGGTTTATGCAATTGATTACAGGAGAATAATTCTTTCACTGCATTATGAAAGTGTTAAGAACAGAAAATCTGAAATGCTAAATTAAGGGAAAAGTTTTTTGTAATGTAGAACACTGGATCATATAATTTCCATTTCTTCTTTCATTTGACTAGCCCTTTACTTATTTTTTGAATGAATAATTAATTTGTTTAATAAATGGAAATATTAAAATTAATTAAAACTTTTATAAAACAAGTTCTCTAGACAGTTAAGCTTTATATGAAAGTAGCATCTTCAGATATTCAAAGATAATGCCTAAAAACAATGTTTGTTACATTAAATTTAAAATTATGTTTTAAATTTAATTTAAAACATAATTTTACTTAGAATTCGTTTTCTATAAATTTTAATTTAAATTTTGGTAAGTTGTATTGTTTGTTTATTTTTTTATTAATTTAAAATTAATAAAATAATAAAATTAAAATAATTTTGAGCAAAGAATGAGAAATTAAAAAATTATATCCAACAATTTTAAAATATCATATAAGTAACTGTATATAAAGACAACAAGCTTTTTCCTAGAACAAAAAAATTTTTTATAAAGTAGTTTTGAGTATATGCCTATCATCAGTAATCTATATATTGAGATACAAAATATGGAAAAAAAATCTCACTCCAAAGTTACAAATACTCCAATAATGTTTAACTCTGTTTCTAATAATATATAATACTATCCTTTCCAACAGACTAAAAATAATCTTTCAGTACATGTACATCTCTACAAATTTATCATAAAACAGGCTACTCTGGCTGATGCAATTACAACACCAAAAAAAAAAACCATTACAAAATAAAAGAATAAAAGCATTAAAAGATATATGAAAGAGCTGCAAAATATAAGCCATAACATTAACAAGACAAGAAATATACATAACTTTGACATATAGCTGAATCATGATATATATCATGTTGCAGCTATTAAACTGTCTATAATATGGTATTTTATGTACTTAATTAAATATTTCTGAACTGCCAGTAAGAGTAATTAATAGCTTGGTAAAAAAATATTTTTTGATTTGAGGAAAAAATTTCTTGTTTTCTTTATTTTGTAATTATCTAAATCAGGATTTAATTTACTTAAGTGACTGCATAAGTATTTTAAATTATCAATACAGGAAGTCACTAACTTATGATAGGGTTATATTCAAAAATTTCATAGTTCAAATCAGTCATAACTCTGAACATGATTTTCCATAGATGCAATGTTATAAATAGAGGTTACATTCCCCAACCATCAGAATTCAGAATATTTAATATGCTTTTAAATAATAGTTGCATACAATAATGATGAATAAATGCTGTTTATTTTTAAAAAAGAGGAAATTGTATATTTCATACCTATTAGAACTTTATACGAATAAAACTAAAGAAAATATAATGTAATATAATATAAGTAAATAAGTAAGTAATATAATATAAATAATATAAGCCAATATTATAAATAACAAAGATGGAATGCTTAAATTATTTCCGTGTCCAAGTTTATAATATTGGCTGCATGGTAAAGCAATTTTTTACCACCTTGAAAAACCCAGGTTCAATTCCAGATCTCATATAACATTTATTAAAAAGATTCCAGGCCTGACCATGCTCACTGAATTCATCTTTCAATCTTTTGATTGATCCTAATATAAGCATTGGACAATTTGTGGGAACTCTAAAAATGGCTACTGTCAACAGTATCTATTAAAAGCTTAATTCAAACCAACTTAATCAAGTTTCTAGAAAATATAAGCAATTATTTTTAATGCTACTTCTGAATCATTGGCTGACTACTATATAATGGTATCTATTCCAGACCCAACTATGAATTGATAGACATCAGTGATAGAGCCAGTAAGATTTTACAGTAGGTGAATTGATGTCTGGGTTGTATCCATCAAAAATTTTTCAGAAATATTTGGAATCCAAATTCCATGCTCTGATGCATTTAGTATGGATTGAATGTGTAGTAGCTAGACACTTGAAAAATCCCAAGATATGAGATCCAAAACTAAATATGAATATTGTACTATATTGTGAAAATACATTATAATTCCATCCTGGCAACATTTCAATTATCTGGTCGATTGGGCTGTCATTACTGCAAAATCATTGACGGTGGCTGTCATAAGTATGGATATTTGTTGTAAACAATCACAGTCGTAAGTATGGATTATCATAAGTTGGAAATCTTCTCTACATTAAAATATATTAATATAAATATAATTATTTCACTTTCAATTGATAAATAATAATATACAGTCACAAGCTCTCAGTCAAAGTGAAAAAACAATTATTTATAGCAGAGTACTTTCAGTTTTATTAAACAATCTTCAGTGCTAATATTACATCTTTTAACAAAACAAGATGGATATATTATAATTCTAGAACAATATTAATAATTATGAATTTAATAATAGATAATTTTAATTAATAATTTGGATTATCAATATATTTAAATACTTCTCTCTCTCATACTGAAAAAGAAATTTAATATTGGTACAATAACTTCTGAAAAAGTTTAAGATGAAAAAAGTTTTATATATTTTTAATTGAAATGTTTTCATTTGAAAAATGTATTAAGATTTAACTTACAGTAGAAAAAAACATGCTTGTTGTATAAATTGAAGCTTCAGTAAAATAATGCCGATGGAGAGCTAAAATGATGACTGGCAAAAAGAAAATATTGCTCAAAGTAAGAAGAAGAACAGAGACAAGAAGCTCAGTGTTAGAAAGAGCCTTTGTACCATCTGTGCAACCCCAGCCTTTCCAACCTAAAATCAGAATATTTTATTTAATATTTATAATTAAATTTTAAGAATTTTTAATCAATCAATTACATAATAATGATAAACATTCAATGTTATCACCTTTATCATAATTACCTGCAACACAATGACAAGAACTGTATATTAATCCTCCACTACTATAAATATGACAATTTCCATGATTTCCACATTCATTTAAAATACAAGGAGTTGATTTAATGGTCAAGAGAATTGTGACATTGCTATTTTCACAAGGAACAATAGTCCTAATAAATTATAAATAATATTAATTCATTTAAAAATATTTAAATAAAATAATTCTATAATATTCTGCAAAACAAAATTGAATAAGCAAAAATTTATAAATTTTTATCTTTCTATTTTGAGTAAATCATATTAATATGAATTATATTTATAAGCATACTTAATTCAAATTAAAAATTTACTTTTTAAAACTACTTTTTGATATTAAACTCATTTTCAGATATTAATAAAGTGCATAAATAACAAAAATATTAATTCATTGACAGAAAATGATAGCTACAGATATCATACCATGAAATTCTTATATAACAATGGCTTATCTCATCAAGTTGTTGTTTTGTAACAGTCTCTCTATATATAATTATAAGTATATAAAAATATCCTAAGGAACATTATATGAATTTTTGTTTTGATCCTTATGTATTAGAGTATTTTATTATATTTTTAAATTATTTATTAAACTTTCCTATTTCAATACTTCCTAAAGCTACTAGTAACAAAGAAACCAACAAGCAATACAGACCCATAAGTCTACACTCAGTTTTTGATAAAATTATTGAAAAAAATAATTATTAAACAGGTTAACTTGGTCATCAGATACTAACAACTAGATCTCCACAAATCAATTCAGATTTATCAAAGACCACTCCTCCGAAGATGCTGTTTTTAACCTATTAAAATTTATCCAAAGTGGTTTTAATTACAAATGCCTCACAGCTTATTTTTCTAGACATTAAAAGATGCTTTTGATAATGATTGGTACCAAGTATCATCTACCAATTGAACAAACTAAATTGTCCCACCTATTTAATAAAGATGGTTCATTCCTATCTAACTGATAGAAAGATCAGACTTAGTGTCCCGGGCATATATTATGAAAAAGAACTTACCAAATCCTACCCCCAAGGAGGAGTTCTCTCCTTCATTGGAACCTCATAATAAATGAGCTCTTTTGTAAAAATGAGAGAAATATTTACATCAAAGTCTTTGCTGATGACTTTATAATCGCTGCTCAGGACATTGGCATAAGTATCATTGAAAGGAAACTCAATGAGACTCTTCTCATTATTGGGAAGTGAGGCTTTGAGAACAAACTTGACTTTAATCTCAACAAGACTAAAGCTGTTATGTTTACTACTAACTATAAATATTACTGCCCTGCTCTCAAATTTAATAATACTATTATCAAATGGGACAACTCTTATAAATACTTTGGTATGATCTTTGACAGAAATCTAAATTTTAATGAGCATGTTGAATATATCTTAGCCCAGACAAAACAGATAGGTCATCAACTTCTCCATTGTGCAAGTGTATCTGGGGTGTGAATACTGAAACTGTTTCTATGTTTATCAAGGGTGCCATTCAACTCTGTTTTATGCTGCCTCTTGCTGGGGCCAAGTCTCTTATAAGAAATCTATAACAAACAAAATTCTCAGGGTTCAAAGACTCTTCCTTCTAAGGATGATTCACTGCTGTTGCATTTTTTCAACAAGATGCTCTCACAATTCTTGCTGGTATCCCTCCTTGGCCTCTTGCACTGAAAAATAAGGTTCTTGAATACTTTGTAAGGACTGGAAATCTGCACTGGCAGCATGAGTAAGTCCCTCTGGAAAATGGGTATTAATACCCATTTTCCAGAGGGACTTACTCATGCTGCCCAGACAGGAGTCTGTTCCTTTTGAAAGGCTTCACTCAGCTCATATTATTCAACCAAATGTAATGCTCCACTGTTTCTCTCCAGACACCCAACAAGGCAATATTGGCATTTTTACTGATGGTTCCAAATCCAACAAAGGTGTTGGTTTAAGTGTTTGCATTTATTTAAATTTGGATAGTGAACCACAGCACATTCTGTCAGCACCTTAACTTTGAGTCTACCATTTTTCAAGCTGAGCTGGCAGCCATTAACTTAGCAATCTCATGGGAACTAGTCTACTTAACAACACTAGAAGAATTTTTATAATGTCTGACTCCAAATCTGCCTTATCCATGATATATAATCTTAACACTAGGAACAGTACTGCCAAAGAGATTCAGAATAAGCTTTTTTCCTATCTACCTAGAAACCAACAAGCAACTTCCCTACTGTTTTTGATTCCTTTACCTCACCCATCACGTCATACAGTTTGGTTCTTTTCAATTCCTTACTGGTCATGGCAACTTTAACAACTATCTAGCAGCATTAAACTTTGCAGATAGTGCCTTTTGCTCAAGTGATATAATAAAAACTGAAACAATCCAACATATCAGCTATGACTGTCCTATTTATGCAACTGAATGCTTGTAGCTAAATATAGAACTCACTACTCAGGTTTTACCTGGCCCTGTCCTATGAGCTATTTGACTTGTGAACCTTTACACAAAAATTTCTTGTACTTTATTTACAATATTTGTAAAAACAAAAAAAAAAAAAAATTACATATTTACTCACAAACAACTGCTTCAATATGCCATTTAATGTTAACACATACGAATAAATCAGCACTTATTGCAGTTAGACAGGAACAAATTTATTCAAGGCAAACATTTTCAACAACTAACTGTTGTCATTGTCAGATCTATAAACAATGAATAGAATTTACAGTGAAAAAACGTAAATAGAATATACAGGGTGATTCGTTTAGAACTGACCCATTTCATTGGGCTCTAGTTTTGTGAAAAAGTATCCAATTTTAATGCTGTTTGTGGCAAAAGATGCAGGAATGATGAAAATTTAGCGGTCCATCCTCTTTTGTGATGTGCAATGCCAAAAAAAGAAGAAATAAGAAATAACGGAAACTGTGGAATGCTATAAAACGCTGTTAAAAGCTCTGACTGCTGTACAAAAGCA
>WUQG02437955.1:0-13816 GCA_011317285.2 Androctonus mauritanicus
ATTTTGGGATGGGTCACTTGTCGGAGTGGAAATTAGATTATAAAGAACAGGAAAAAATTCTCTACGAAGGACGAATATAAAGGTCTTAGAAAGATGTTTGAAAGGACATTTTTTAAAGGGTCGCAAAGGGACTGAGAAGAATAAAAAAAGCGCTTTTTTCAAGAATATAAAAGGTGCTACTCGTAGGTGTAAGGAAAGGAACATTCTGAAGGATAAAAAAAGAAGAGGAAAAAAACACATTCTAATGGCAGTTCTAGTGCAAGAAAACTGGTAAAGTTGGTGAATAATCTATTGAAAAATATATTTATATAAGCCCTCTTTCTAAATAATAGTTGAAAGATGATAGAAACAACCGCATAACAAGACATTTAAAGCATTAATTACGTTTATAACAAAATCTAGAATAAAAGTTTAATAAAAAAAAAATAAGAAACCACAATAACAACAACAAAAAAAATTATGTATCAATTTATTTTATACAGTATTTTAATGAAGGTTATTATTTTATGAATATAACAAAGGAAAAAAAAACTTGTAATATCGGTAGATAGTGACTTCGATGACCTATTTACTTCCGAAACTGAAACACAGTTAAACTAATTTATCTTTCTTATCTACACTGTGACCGTGAATAAACATAAAACTATTTTTAATTTTGATTCTTTCTCCGTATTGTGCAATTGTATTCTTTAAAAATGATTGCGCTTTTAAGTAACTCGAAACCATTGCAACAAAGTTCGTTTGTGAATAGCTATTTTTAATGATTTTCGGCGTATCAAAACAGATCATATTCCCTATATTGATCCAGACATACTGTATTACGAAACTTGTTTTGAATAATACCTGTGGTGTTTTTTTTCCCCTCCAAAACATGCGATTATTGAAAGAAATTTTGAATATAATACGTTCTCACATTGAGCGCTAATGAAAGAAACTGATAAAACGTAACAGATTCTAATTACCTTCCATTGAGATCTCATAAGTTCGAGTTACGCCTTGTACAACACAAAAATGAGGCGTTAACATAACAACGTTCGGAAAGGGGAGAGAGAATCAACACAATAGACGATGATAATGAAGATAGCGATTCACGTGACTGATATCTAAACCCATGTTTTGTTATCTACGTCCGGCCAGAGGACGTTCAACTAAAATAGCGACCGTGAAACAAAATGCTGACACGTCACACCACCACATTGCCATTGTTTATTGGTACCTCTTGGTTGTTATGAGGCTAATTGGCGGAAATCAAGTAATAGTCTCATAGATTTATTATGCTATTGTAGGGGAAACGTAGCCATAACATTATACCCGTTGACCTAAATTTTTGGCACTTAACTTCAATTTTTTCAGCTCACTCTTGTTTAATGGCGGATCTCCATCAATAAATCAAATGCCTTTCGGTTAACTAAAAGAAAAAAAAAAAAAGTCGAAATCGTATACCTAGAGCCAATTTAATGGCAGTGCTATTGTTAAAATAATGATAACTAGTTAAAAGTTTTAACAATTTTTTTTGCAGTTATCAATAACGTGTTTAATGCTGATAACAACGGTTCAAAGTTTAGAAAATGTGAACATTTCTGGAAATTTTTGATTTTGTAGTTGATGCTAAATTCGGAGAATCTCGATAAATATAGGCTAAGCATAAAGCACGAATGCGAATCGATAGCAGGAGGAAAAAAATTATAACATCAGCCATCAGAGCCAGCATCGCTGCGTTCATACAGCACAATCGATTCTCCAACTGATAATCGTTTCGATAAAACAGACTAGCCCTCTCCACCAACCATCACTTCTATAAATAACTTATACTCCGCATCTTCCCCAAATCATCAGCTTTCTCATCCTTGAAGAACATTCCAATTTTTGCTGTTTCCAGTTTCGAATTTGTGCCAATGTTAACAACCGATGAATTTCATCCTCATTAGTATCTCAAATTGTGCAATTTTTCTCCAGCAAATCTCTCTTGATGAATGACTTATTTATCAAGCTTCCCAAAGATCATTTTCGGCATCTCCAAGATTATCTAGGATATGTATAAACAAAAGCAGTTTTTTTTGTTTTTTTCCTCCCTCTCCCTCTAGGAAAGAGAAGTAATTTGTTATTGTTATCAGAGTAGATACTACTTACGATTATCAGCATTTTGAATGACGCTCTTGTGCAGATCCCACAAACAAACCATCTTTCCCGACACGAAATTCACAGAGAGTATAAAGCTATTAAGTTAACAAGGTGGAGTTGAAGAAATTCAATTAACGCACAAGAAATGCAATTCCCAATTCTCACACTAATAAACACAAAATATACAAACATCGTTACTCTCGCTCCATTTGGGGGTATTTTTAATCATAGATGAAATCCCAAAACTGCCGGAACTTGTCACTTTTGGTAGTTGTCACACATTAAATATACTTTTGTCACCATTCGGAAAACATGTTGAAGAAGATCGAAAACTTCAGAAGTGTGAAAGAGAGAGAGAGAGAGAGAGAGAAAAGAGATAGAGTTCTTTTACAATCAGAAAAAGTGACAAGATTCAGCTTGATTTTTTTTTCTTTTACAGCAATGACGCGAACAAGAAAAAGCCATCTTTCTTTTAATAATACCCATCACGATGACGTCACCGAGCGGAAACACTAAATACGTATAAAGTGAGACCTAGTTAAGTCTTATAAATTAGAGGAAGGAAAGATTTGAAAACTTAGATTTTTTTTTTCCTCTCCATGTTTTCTCAATTTGGAGAAAATAAAGCTAGTTTGAACAATTTCTGTGCTGTCGATCAATTTTTGAAACACTTTCTTTTTTTTTTTTTTTTTTTTTCATGATGCAAACTAAGAAGCACTAAGAAGAAATCTCGATCAACTAACATTCAAATTTACTTAGAAGATAATATCGACCATATTACTTTAGAAACTAACTGCTAACATAAAGAATTTAAATTTGGGGAAGATTTTTCCATTTCCTAATCTTCCTAAAGTCAAAACATTCAATGGAAATTCTTTAAAATGTAATCTTAGACGTGACTAAAATGAAGAGAAATATTGAGGATTTTTATTTTAATAATAAAATCAACTTATAAAAAAAATCTGCCGCTTATTTTCACATAATAGAAAATTCATAAGTTTAATTACTTAAAATTAATTTTTGAGACTTTATATTCCATTTTTATAACGGAAAAAAAACCATTTCATGGCTTTAGTAAGCACAGAAATTTTTAAACTACAGTAAATTTTTACCAAAATTTTATTTATTTCAAATCTTTTAAAAATAAGTATGTGATTGTCACAGGAATTCGTACAGAGCTCATTGAACTTCCATTGTAAAAGTTTCATACGTCTTATCCTGAAGCACTTTCTATCCCCAAAGGAAGATCTGTTAAGGGAACTCTCTCAAAATAGGGGAAATATATCTTCTAACCTTAATAATACCCCAAAAGCACTTATAAAAAGCTATAAAGTGACAACTTGCCCATTTTCGCAAATATGAGTAGTTCCAGCATTTAAAAAAAGAAGAGATATAGGTCATTCTAAAGTAGCCAGTTCTTTCCACTGAAAAGGAGGATCTTTCTCAATTTACTAAATTCTTTCTATAGATATCAAATTCTTTATACTGCATTCTATTCTTAGATAATGTTTATGTTCTCGAATTATCCCACTTTATATAGTTTTAAAAAAATTTATTTCTATTGCTTGTAAGAGATAAAAGAAAAACAATCTGTTTCCAGATTTCTACAAATACATGTAGAAGTTTTTCTACAAATAAATTAATTTGTGAGATTACAATATAAGATTCTTCATTGGCTTGTCAAGTTTTTCAAAAGAAAAGATTGAAATCTTCGAAACATTCCAAGCCCTCTTACTATAAATTTAATAAATGGTCGGTAATTCGCAAGAATTCTAGGAAGGTTGTATTTTTTTTTTTTTTTTTTTTTAATTCTCCAAAAAAGCGTTCTCGGTTACCCACGTAGTTGCTTCAGTTAAAAGTACGTTGAACTGAAGCAAGACACAATGGTAACCAGATGGATAGAGAAAGAAGTTTCTTTGAAGAATAAAAGCAAATTTCGCTTGAAATTCTTGCTAATTACTGAGAATTTGTGATATTTTACATTTGGAAAATGTCAAAGATAGTCTCGATTCGAAAACCAATACAACTTCCCCTCCTTTAAAACGTATGCGAAAATTTTCATATTGTAAAGGCTACTATTACAGGTACCATAATTACTATAATTCTAGTTGGTATCTCTCATTAAAAACTCTAGAGGAAGATCCATTAAAGCTGTGTAAATAGTTTTCAAAAAGGAGTTTTATAATTTTAACAAGCATCAGAAAACTGCTACAGACTATTCACGTAGATTTTTAACAGGTAAAAAAGAATCGAAATTTCATTATTTATCAAACTATACAAGATTCAATAATTATTATAATCAATATATAATTAATTCTTCAGAAATTTGCATTCTTTAGCATAAAAACATGAACATGAACTTCCCAAAGGACCTGGTTTTAATCAATTTGCAAGATCACAGCTTGTTTAAACGAAATTTTAGATAATAGAGAAAAAAAAATTTGCTTAAATTCGACCACGTTCCATAATTAAATTTTAAAAATATCATTTATGGAGAGAAAATGTGGGAAGAAAGACGTCGAAAACATAAAAATACCACAACTTGAATATGGTTTTCGTTGTAAAAAAGAAAAAAATGGTTTAGAAACGCTGATAACGAGTTCAAAGTATCTAAAAATCACTTTTGGGCAACAAACGATAGCGCACAACTAGTTTTCAAACTTTTGATGATTAAAACTATAGATTAATTTTTAATTAATTAAGCGATAACATTTTCGGAAGAATCTCTACGTTATTTATCGTGTAATTGTGACCAGAATAGAAATCAGTATTAATCTAATGGTTCATTATTAGTCTTTAATGCTACATCATCGACAGAAAATGATTGATGAGTACTCTCGGTAAAAATGGAAAATTTCGCAAAGTTTTTGACATTTTCTGACGTGACGGGAAATGGACGAGCGACTAACCTTATTCCGAGAGAAGGAAAAAATAATAATAATAATTTAATAAATTTTCCACGTCTGTTTTTTTTCCTCCTCCCTTCTCCTTTATCCTAACTTTAAATGTCTCTAAATTGATTTTAACGTTACGGTGACGTCACTAAATCGCTTTTATCCCTTATAACATTACAAAATTGCATAATACTGCAAGACGTTTATTGAAATTTTAATTTGACACAAAAGCACGTTTGATATTTATAAACAAACACACACAAAATAATTTTTACAACTATTTACACTTGAAAAACCTAACCACACCCTCAAGAAAAAATTATATTTTATTATAAATATACGTCTAAGAGAATAGAAGAATTTTTCAAAATTTAAGACGCTTTTAAAAAAAAATTCGCTTCACTTGCAAACATGGTAGTACTACCAACAATTGACAAAAGCGAAGTAAGAACATATATATATATTTGCACACCTGCAAACAGGATGTGGTCATATACCTTGATCTCCCTCAAGGTCACAGTTGCCATGGAGACCAAAACTAGACACCACGTGATCAGAGTATGTATGTATGTATACATATATATATAAAAAGGGCATTTCAGTCACGACAACAGCCCAAACCACTTTTGAGAAGAGAATAAAACTTTAAATATATTTGTTACAGATCGCGACTTTTATTCTGAATTCATGTAAAAATCCATAGAATCGAATAAAAGTTATATGCAGCAGCAGAACCACTGCTTAGTAATCTGTCCTTGAATCGAGTTTATGGAGCATATTAACCAATTATTTCCGGTCACTTAGATGTCCGTTTAAAGAAAAAGATGGAAAAGTATTGTCCATTAAAGGAAATTTCGCTAAAAAAAATCTCATTGGCTTAAATCCTTACCGTCGTTTGTCTACGAAATAAAACATTTTAACAAGAATTACTTTAAATCGAGTAACTAGAAAAGTATCGAAAATACAGTTTCGATTCTCAGTAATATGTTTGCATTTTGGGATTCGAAATTTTTACTTTAATTTTGATTTCTTTCTTTCCGTTCGTTGTCGAGTTGCTTGTCCACATGAATATGAGTGCTTATACAGCACGACGTTAGAGAGACTAGGAGATGTTCTTGAAGGGTTTTATTCAATAATAATATTAAGGTATCAGAAGAGGGATTATGGATAAAAGAGGAGACTAATACGAAGCCAATTGGTTAAGGATAATAGACTTAAGAGTCTCTACGAAAGAACAAGGGAACATAAACTGCAGATCATCTCTTAACCAGAATATAAAACTTCAGCAAAAAATTCCATTTAAAAAAGTTTAACGAAAATACTGACATGTAAAAGAAGAAAACAAAAAGAGGAAGAGGAAGAGGTTGAGCACATCTGAATGCTTCTCTAGATAGCAATTATTTCTCCCACTAACAGATTCCAATCTAGTGCTTTAATTTCGAAAAAATCAAATTTGGTGTTGGTGGTGTAGTTTGCAAATAAAGTAGTATTAAAAGCCATTCGATTCGGCTGTGTCGGCTGTATCAGAATCAATCAGGTGAAGAAACTTGATCCATTAAGTGCGGGGAAGTGCGGAAACGAGATTTGTTCCTTAAATGCCTTCTGATTGCTTGTAAGACTTGTTGCACTTAAGTTGGTGTACATTTATACCAGCAAACCTACAATTGCGTTACGAACGTAACAGGAACAATTTTTTCCCTAATTAACGCATAAAACTTATATATATAAAATGATTTCAGTACTTCTGCTTAAAACTTTGTTTTTATCTTCTTCCGAAAGCATTTTAAAGATATAATATTACGCCATATATTTTATTGCCCATAACTCGAGAATTTTATTAATTTCGAATTTAATTCTAAGAAAATCGATGGTGCTTATGGTCAGAAATCTGAAATGATAATTTTTTCTTTTATAATTATAATATTTTATTCAAATTATTTGTATAAAGTTTATAACAGAACACGATCACGAGCTATTTAATTCTGGGCGGGATATATTTTTGCCACGGTATTGTGTACCTTGCTTGGCGGTTGGTTTCCACCATCAGTCAACATCGTTTATTATAAATTTTCTCATCTGAGGTTAAAAACTTCAAGAATTGCCTCCCAGCGAGAAACAAATTGGGTGGCAAAGTCGCAGAAGTTTTATTACTATCGGCAGCAAAATAATGTGTATCTGCTTGGTTTACACTCTTTGTGGAGTAGGTTAATTCGTTCAGAAATATTTTTTTTGTCTTTCATACGCCGCCTTGCATTATTTTTTAATGCATGAAGAAAGTATGTCATGTTTTAGCATTTTCTCGCTTTAAAAATAACTTAATTTCATGCAGATACGGCGGTAAGAGATCTCCCATACGTGAAAAACAAGTTATTCCCTCAACGTATGCACAAATAAAAATTAAAATATATGATTTTAATCGTTTAGCTTGCGGTTCATTTTTTAAAGTTTAAAATGTCTCGGCAGCATTGCATCACAGGAGTGGAAGGTAAGAAGAAATGTTTTTCTTCTTCTCTTCTGGAATTTTTTTTTATGAGTTTACGCGGCAACTTTTAAAGAGATGCGCAAGGGCGAGATTGTTCCCTAGACAACATAACAGAAGTAGTACAGCAGAATAACCTCTTAAACCCGCTCTATAAACATCTAGCAAATGTATGGAAGTATATAGAACGCATTTAAGTTCGGTCGAATCAATATAAGTTCCATCGATCGGAGTTACGAAAGTGGAGAAGTTCCGTTTCGACGCTACTCTTACCGTTTTAGAGGGCTTTGCACCAAGTTATCATTAACAAAATAGGAGAAATGTTTAGATAATGAGAAAAGCAAGCCAGGCAGAACAAATACGGGATGGGTTGTAGATTGTGGACAGGTCTGCATCGTTTGTCACTCTTGTCACCAGTAAACCGCTCGGGAGTTGTGCAGACTTATAAACACGCCTGCTAATGGCCGACGCAAAATTACTATTATGAGAATATCTTCCTTCATTAAAGGCATAAGAGGTATATCCTCTTTGGCATATTGGGTTACCACACGCTGAATAAGTCTTCCTTCGATATTCTTTATTTCAGCAAGGATCAAACTGGATAAAGGTACTCCAGTTATAGATTAGAGTCAAAAATTGCACAAATTAATTATGAAAAATGGTAAAAAAAAAAGTCGCGAGTGGTTAGATCCCTTTTCGTCATAGGAAAATTAAAGACAACCTTTACACACCTAAAAAAATTATGAGGAAAAAAATAACATGATCGATAGAAGCCACTTAATCTTTAGAACATTTTTGCACTCCAAAAATGAAATAGGACATAAATCTTAAAACTGAATTTGTTACTGTAGAAGTATAAATGAATTATTGTAGTGCTAGTAAGTTATTATTGGCTATTGCAGTTGTGCTTAGGGGTGTTAGATGTATCGTCGCTTGGCTAGCTTCCAAATGACTATGTGGTGCGTTGAATGTCGGGAAATGTCCCAAACTATGTTATCCAGCGTAACATGATCCATAACACCACTTTTCTTACAAACAACACGAGCGAAGGCGACAACAGAATTTTCTCTTGTATCACTTAATATTAAAGCAAATATGTTAATGGATAAAAATGACTGATTTATAAATAACATATTCAGCAGAATAATAGACGGAAATATTACTTTATAGCCCTCATAAACGAATTTCTAGAGACGATAAACGATTCAACTCCAGCTGTTACCTGTCATTGCATCAACGTCTGTATACAGTTATGTACTAGGAACACATCAATGTGAAAACTAGGGCAATTTGCCTTTTATAACTTAAATAAGTGTATAATTTTCTTATTTAGAATGATAAATTTAGATCGAATTCTGTATATGATAATATAAAAAAATTTTAAGAAATTTTTCTTTCCCTCTCTTGCAGCGATGCTTTCGGTGTAATTCGGATACGCGTCGTAAATTCAAAAAATAAACAGTTTCCTCTTGCAATTTAGGAAGCCCTTCATCATTAGATGGATGTCCAGATCTTAGCAGAGTATAAAAATAGTGCGAGGTTCGAGAAGTGAGGAAAGGGGGAGGGGAGGGGGAAAAAAGTAAATGAGCAGGCTATGCGACGCGATTCGGGCAAAGCGAAAATCGCGTCGCTCGGAAGTAAATTATGCAAATGATGATGAAAATTTGATTTAAATCATGATTTGTTTAAGTTACAACTGCCGAGAATTTTAAATTAGTTCTATTCATAATTATTTAAATAAAATGCCATTTAACCGAATGACTACAACTTAAGAACATCTGTATTATCTTAAACAAGCGAGGCAGGAAGCGGTTAAGTCATTCGATGATAATATCCTCTCTCTCTCTCTCTCTCTCTTTCGCTACCTTATCAAACAGATGAGAGGAAGTGCGCAAAAGAACAAACCGTTTGATGACATCACCAGAAACATCATTTCTTCAATGACCTTTACTTCCCTTCCTGTCCAAGCCGGTCCACTTCCATTTACAGGTACGTACAATGGAGAATACGATACTAACGTATCGATCCTGTGCCACTCACGACCGTGCAGTGGAATAATCCCGACATTCAGCTTCCGAATTGTGCTCTTAATCGCTTATTTCTCCACTACTTCGGGTGTAAAAACATAATTAAATTTTATTAATAAAGCGATTTTTATGCGGAGAAGAAGAAGATGCGCATCCAAGACGATCTTCCAGCAGGAGCCTTTTTTTTTTTTTGTAGTATGGTTGTAGTGTTTGCTTTTTAACGGTTTTTTAAAAATCGTTCACGTTACCAATTTTGCATTAATAAAAAAGGACGTTTACCAGGCTTAATTAGTAAAAGAAAAAAAGAAAAAAAAAACGATAAGGAGACTTATGCAAATTTTTTAATATGACATTTATCCGATCCGATTTTGCCAACTATCCAATTTTCGAATGATGAATCTTTAATGAAGTTAAAAAGATTTACAACCCTTCAAAATCCTATTTTTCTATAAGGCTGTGTGTGTGTGTGTGTGTGTGTGGCCCGCATAAAGCACGCAGCTTAATGGGAAAATTGCAGTTTAGCCTTACCTAGTTGCATTACACGGGATAAGACTCTCTTAAAAAGCTATTATACAGCATAAGACCCTCATAGAAGTCTATTATAGGAAGTAAGTCCCACGCACACACAGAAAACTATTCTGTAGGAAGTAAGTCCCACGTAGAAAAACTATTTGTGATTTATTAATAATTTATTGGTTAGAAATATCCGCTCTGGCTCTCTATGCTCATTATACGCGAAAAAAGAAAAGCACTTCAAATTTTACCTTTGGAACTGTTTGATGATAAAAACCAAGTAATTTTCCACAAACTTTCTTTCTTTTTTTTATTATTAATATATTAAAAATGCCAATCATAGCAAAGTGACTTCTGCCAGTAATAAAAACTTCATTTGTCCTTAATGATAGGCTTTATTGAATCAATCATATGCGATCAGACTTTCTTCCAGTTTTATAGCTCAGCTTTTCCCAAGTCATAAACCGCTTAACTGTTCATCTGTTTAATATATCGGTAAAAATTCCATCCGTGAAATGCTTATATAACTGAATTAGGCTCATTGAAAAGTCATTTATACTGATTTTCTTCGAATTAAATTTACAAAATTGCTTAATACTCTCTCTCTCTCTCTCTTTCTCTCCATTATGCGTATACTGTGCATATACTGTATATAGCAGTTAGCCAGAAATACAAGTAAAAATAATTCAGATATTAATGGAATCTTAACAGAAATATATATATTTGTATGCAGATTTTCTACGCTAAAAATCGAAAACAGAATCAATTTTTACGGATCAATAAAATTACACTGGTGAAAAATTATCATGCGTAATAAAAATAATTCGATATTTGTGTGTGTGTTTATACCGTAATGGGATTTTTTTTTTTAATTTCGTAATCGTTTCTGCGCTAACGTGATCTCTGCAGTAAGTCGGTTAGATAAAGAAAAGAAGAGAATAAAGGAAAAAAAAAATCCCAAACAGCGGGACCTTTTCAAATAGAACAGTCAACGGACGCCATAGGGTACAGTCAACGAAGCATGTTTCAATGTGATACAAGTCCATGCTCTCAACTCTTTGGCCATGTAGCTCTACCTTGCCAGACAAAGGAACGGCGAGTAAAGAAATCAATAAAGTTGCTACAGAGAAAGAGAGGTTTGCTCCTAAGATGGGGAGGTTCTCGATCTTCAATGCTGTAAACAGGCTTGGAGGCTTACACAACTTAAAACGAATCGTCACAAAGATGATTTGTGGTCGGTATTAAGTCAACATCGCTTTTAAAGACCTTAACGTTTGTCCGGTTGATGAGGCGAAGCCAGTTTTATTTTTGTTATTATTATAGTAGTTTGACGATCGCTTTTGCCTTACGAAAACGTTCGGTATGTCGGGTTTTAATCCTCGTAATAGCGTAGCCAATCTGATGCTGCTTTAGGATTAAAAATGCAAATGATACTGCGTCAAAATTAAACAACGAGAAAAGGCTAATTGCTTGTATCTTAAAGGCTTTGGAAGTGCTTTGTGCGCGTTGACGGAATTTTAACAGAAAATTCTGTAACGTCGTTCGGGAATTAAACAATCTAAACAAGTGGTATGATTTATGAGAAGTGCGTATAACATAACCCAAACATGTGCCGAATGAGAAATGAAATATAATCCACAACTAAATCCGGAAGGGAATTACATAACCTAAAAGTGCGATTAGTAGTATGGAGTGTGGTTTACGAACTACCCACCATTCCCTTAAACATTTTGAAACCACATATTTAATATTTCACCGTGATAGCAGCCTATACCGTTACCTATATACCATACATCAACGTGCGTCATACGCGATGGTAACGGCGTAAAGACGTCGTCACAACAGCTGTTACGTCGAGTAGAGCCGTTTGCCGGGACGGAGGAAAATCCCCTAGACTAATCCCACCAACAAATCAAAGAGGAAAAAAAAAAGCACTTACCACAGCGAACGCAGTTGACCAAGGAATACAAAACGAGAATAGTCAAAACCAGCTTGTGCCTGTCTAGTAAGCAGTACGTGCACATCCTTGCGTAGTACCGTGTGCTGCACATCTGATACACTAATGTGTACAACCACTGCTTCGTCACCGGCGACGAAGCCGGATGACGAGCTGGACTCGATGTATAGTACGTAGTCTAGTTTCAACCGAGGTTGAAGTTTTCACAGATTACATTCACCACCATTTGCGTGATGTGCTTCCCTCGCTGGCTTACTGGGTAGTGCTTGGCTGACTGGCAGTTTTCCCACCTCTCTCTTGATCACGTGGCCAAGCGAGGGATGGCGGGTACTTGACTACGTCGCCATCTCTCTGTTATTCTCCGTACTGCAGCTATGCGCGACACCTGTCTCGGGTTTAACGTCCCTTCTCTAGCTTCGCCAGGATTATCTTCCTACTACCCAGGATAATCGCTTACCGGCTATCGCTCCTTCCTCCCATTCTACCTCTTCTTTTTTAATATTTGACCACTGTAACCATCGTAGCCTAAATCCTGCCATGAATAATCTGTTTGCAGATGACGTCATTCTCGACATTTTCTTTTATTTCTACAGGATTATTTTTATTATTGCCAACCACGATGCACACCTTTACACTGCCATTATTAATCATCATTTATCGCACTAAATTGGGCCAATGTTATTATTTAAACAATTCTTTTTTCGCCTTTTTTTATCTCCTCAGTCCTTATTTATTGATAAAATTTTGTATATAAATTTACCAATTTATTCACGAAGATTAAGCATCTTTCATGAATTATGAGGATAATCTTACATAAATTGCGTGACATATTTGATGTTTTAACGTTAATTAACATTTAAAAATGTGTTAAAATTTATAAATTTCTATACAATTTTATCCTTTAAAGAATTCTGTCGATAATGGAGATAATTCGCCTCCAATCTTACCGTTTCTGTTCATTCTAAATGCATCTCTCTCTCGAGTACTTGATTGATTGATTTCTATATATGAAATTATCTTAAATGGGATTAAAGCTTACGTTTAAATCTTCAAAATTATAGGCTTATCATCGATGTTTTCTTTTTATCATAAAAAAGATTATCTCATGGTAACCGAAAACCGTAAAGATCTCGATAATTCTACACCACTTGAACTGTGTCATACAATCTTTATCGTTATTAATAGATTGTTTTCAGTGATATATGGCTATATTTATGCCTGACATTGTTTATTATAAAACACAATTATCTTTATTACGATAATCACCTGGTAAGAAAAAACAAAAATAGTTTGCTTCTAACGTGTCTAGTATGAGATGCAATGACATTTTCACTTTAGTTTCGTTCTAAAATGGTGATTCATAATGCAGGATACGGCCGAAAAAAGACAAAAGTTGTTAATTCTTAACAGATTGACGCGTTTCCTGTGATAATTATCTTAACATAGCGATGATAATCAACTGGTAAAAAAACGTTGCTTCTGACGTATCCAGTATAAGATGCAATGACATTTTCGCTTTAGTTTCGTTCTAAAATGGTGGTTCATAAATCATAATGCAGGATATGATCGAAAAAATACAAAAGTTGTTAATTCTTAACAGATTGACGCGTTTCCTATGATAATTATCTTCACATAGCGATGATAACTGGTAAAAGAAAAACATTGCTTCTAACGTATCCAGTAAAAGATGAAATGCCATGTTCACTTTAATTTCGTTTTAAAATGGTGATTCATAATGCAGGATATGTCCGAAAAAAGACAAAAGTTGTTAATTCTTAACAGATTGACGCGTTTCCTGTGATAATTATCTTAACATAGCGATGAT
>WUQG02437966.1:0-13815 GCA_011317285.2 Androctonus mauritanicus
TGAAGTTCAATTATTTAACGAAATAATATACAGCACAATATTCGATATCCGCCATTAAAAGCAGTCTCATTGGATTACGATGGTCACGTGTAAGACTCACACCTTCATTATGATCCAATGAGACTGCTCAGTTACTAAGGGCACGAGTAATCTAATATCGGCCAGCTAACATGTTACGTGATCATTGTAACCCAATGAGGTTGATCAAATAGCGTTGATCTTCCATCTTTGATTGATATCAAAGATGGAAGAATTGAAATATATGTAATTGGTATATGCGATATTTTTACTTTCAAAACAGTTATAATTAGAAATTATAAACGCTTGGGAATTTTGATATGACTTCTGCTATTTACGTAATTAAAGTTATCAAGTCGCCAATTAATAATGTTGACTAAAACGGAACTTCAAGTTATATTATTGTTGTGTTTAGTTTACAAATTTTTTCTTTTTCACTCTTTCATAATTCGCGGTAAATTTTGTTATAAGACTTAATTAGTTGTTTTCTAACTCCAAACTTATTAGAGAAAAGGATTCTACTCATTATTAAGAGATAAACGACGATTTGAATACAGAAAATTCAGAAAATAGTGATTTTCGACAAATTTCTTCTCATTAAGGTAAACTTAACAAAAAGTTAAAGTTAAATTTTATTCGTGAATTCTTTTTTTTATCAAGAAATTATTTTTCGGGAAAAGTAGATAACTGAAGTTGTCGAAAAAATATTTTTCAACAATTTATCTACATTCATGCAACAAAGAATACAAACTTCTTAAATTAAAGAAAAAATTTAAGAAGTGTTTGTATTTCTGTGTATTTCTCCATTTAAAAAAGCTAAAATAAATAATTAGAATTATTCAAGGAGGTTGGGATTATTATACAGAATATTGTTTAGCTTCTTTATGCCATTTTATCCCTTACCCTTCTAAGGAGCCTGTAGGCTTCGTAGAAAAATTGGGGATAAAAAGTTTTTTTTTTCTCTTTGTTCTATCATATTAAGTAATATATCGTTTATTTAGTAATATATTTATCAGTATTTAGTATGAAATCGTTCATAGCTGATTTCGAAAATATATTTTATGTATATTGTATTTTATGCCTATAAAATACAGCATATAACTTACAAAAACTGTCTTAATTTAAGAAGTTATTAAGACTAATCAAATTTTCAAAATTTTATAGAACGGCCATTTTTATCTATTTCAAGATATGGCAATTTTAGTTTTGTTTGATTTTTTTAATTAATGAAGATATCCTCCATTGCTAACGCAACCATACCACATTGCTAACGCAATGTGGTATGGTTTTCTATTAATTTTGTTATTTATTTTTAATAACATTTTAATATAAGTAATATATTGTATACTTGGATTTCCAATTAGAACCAGCATCTAGCAGAAATTAATAAACGGAATGCCGACGAATAGCACAAGTTGCCGGAAGTGGCGTCAGGTTGCGCATGCGCCATCGGCGTGGTTTGCGGTGTTTTTCGGCTATATTCTCCGTTTTCGGTGGGCGAGCGAAACAAATGATTACACATTCGTGATCCTCTCATCGAGACGAATTCAAATATATATATATTATTGGGAAATTCGTGATTCAACCAGTAAGTTTTCCTTGTGAGTGGAAAGTGGCGTCATCAGTTGGCAAAAAAAAACTACATCACGCTGTTAGGGAAGAGAGAGGGTAATAGATTTGTGACGTTCATAGGTGACGATAAATGACAGGGAGAAGGAGATTGTGAAAATTATTACGTCACAATGTTAAATGATTAGAATTTTATATCTCTATAATTAAGACTTTTTTTATAAAATATAAAAGTTTTGCTTAATTATTCGAAAAATAAGATTATTATATAAGTTATTTAGAAATACATTTGTTATAAAATGGAAAATATATCTAGTTCTAAGACCAGTTGTTTGAAGGTTTATTTGTAAGTTAAAAAATACAGTACAATATATATAATAAAGTATTAGTATAAAATAATTCCTATTTTTAACTATTTAAAATCGGATAAAAAAATTTTAAGTAGAACGAGAAGGGTCTTTAAATCTGTGACGTCATGAATAGGGGGTCAAGATTGTAGTGATGAAAAATAACGAAGAGGAGGGAGGGAGTCAAAAAGTGTTCGAAATAGCGTAACAATCTTCATATTTTTACGTCATATTTTTTCTGTCAAGCTAATTTCGACATCTTTCACCATGGATGGTTTGTGATTTCTATTTAAATAGCCTTTTTCAAGTTTAATCCTTAATTTTCGGTAGCTAATTTTAGCGTTATTATTAGTATTCAAGAATAAATACTTTTATTTCTAATATGATAATTCATTTAAATATATATATATGAATTCAGTTAGTTGGAGTTCAGGCAAATTCCAACCAACTGGATTCAGGAGAAAGATCTCTAGACTAGAGTTTGTCGGTTTTTAAAAACCGGTTTTTTTTGGATAAATTTATAAAATTCGAAAACACGGTCTTTAAATTTAAAAACCTAATTTTAGATATCAGATTTAATATGCAAAATTAATTAATTATTTAATTAAAAACGTTAACATTTTGACTTGAAATCGCTTCGGGCATATTGTGTGAGGATCCCGTAGCATAAGGCTGGAAAAAAATGTGGTTCGAAATAATAACGTATTTTCGAATAAGGATTGTTAGGTGACGCAAGGATCCAAGATAGGAGAATTGACTAGGAGACCAAGATGATAAACAAAATTAACATATTTATTAAAATACTCAAGAAAATAAAAATACGATGCAACAAAAGAATAAATATAACTAACATTATTAGCTGTAGAAGTAAATGAGCTATATACAAAATAAGAAGAGAATTACAATTTTAATTCTTAAATAGGAAAGAGAATTGTTCGATTCTGAGTTATGTGGATACACCTGGAAAGGAAAGATATCAGTCTTCTAGTTTCTTTCTTTCCTTCATATTTTTTCTTAGGAAGAATGCCATCTTCGCTTCTTCATTTTCTTTCTCCGTCGGACGCCACCGAAGAGAAGGAACACGGCTTCCCTTTTTTATCCTACATTTCCGAAAAGACTAACAATATCTCTCTCTCTCTCTAACATTTATCGTTCGTCCGATGTTAACAAGTCGACTCTTCGCTGTTCTCTCTCTCTCTAAGCATCATAGTTCTCCCATTATCTTATTTTCTGCATTGCGATTTTATTACCTAAAGTTTAATTATATATACTATTTTTTTTTTCTATAAAAATTCGAAAACCGGTTTTTCAAAAGTCGGGTTTTGTATACTCTAGACCAGAAAACCGGAGGGCTCCCTCCAAGGAGTTGGCGGCTAAGGGCCGCATAGGCATTGCCCCTAGAATAGTACGTATATAACTGAAATTATAATATCAAGACTATTTAGAAATTATTTTAAAATAGTAAAAAAAGGCCGTGTGACTTATTTGATTTTACATCTTTCTAATACTGTAATTCAAAATGCTCAAATTCGAATCAGGGATGATTGTAATAAATTGTTTTTATGTAAAATTATTTGCCCTTATACTACAGGAATCGACGCAAAATTACTTTTCTTAAAGCCAAAAATTTCTGTTTCAGCGCTCTTCAGACTCAACAGAGGATTATGTTAATTAATATAAAAATGTTACTTTTCAGTGTTTGTTAAACACTTTGTTGTGTATAACAAACAGATGTTACTTTTCAGTGTTTTATTTTTAGCACTAAAAATAATATTTTGAAAATTTGATAACCGATTTATTTTTTTCAGAAGTTTATTTATATTCAAATTATTATATTCTATTTATTTTAATTAAAATATTTTAGTGCTAAAATATTAAAATATTTAATTTTTATTGTACTGTATATACTTTAAATTTAAATGCTTTTTATTTCTTTTGTGTATAAAACGATGTGGGCAACTTTTTTGACAAAAATTCGATAGCTTGAAAAGACACAAACGCAAAATTATTGTATTTTATTATACAAAAGATTTACTTCAATCTTTCGTAGTTTCAAGGCCTTCTATAAGTACAGTATCCGCTTCATATTGATTAAAAACGAAATGCAAACCAAGTACAGTGTAAAGACCATAATGCAGTAATTTCATTTTGTTTCTTCACCAGATAGCGTCTAAAACCATGGATGACAGCAACTTATACTTTATTACTTTCCTCTGCAAATTTAAAGAGGTTATGTGCAATTTTTAAAAGATGATTTATTCTGATTTTAAAAAAATAAGACAATTTATATACAATAAATTAATTGCTTTTAAATATTGATAGGGAAGCGTCGGCACTAGTAATCGAAAAAATAATAGAAAATTTATCATAAAATACAATAGGATTTACTTTACTTATACACTTGTATAGCATATACGTATATTGTAGCAGGTACAGTATACTATAATATTTTCCCAAAACAAGCATATTTCAAAATATTCAAGTTATACAATTTATCCCTAATTTGTGTACATTATATAAAATAAAAGATTAATAATGTATTTGAAATATGAATTTTAAAGAATTATCATTTATAAAGTTTATCCAGAATATTTTTATTAATGTATTTTATTTCTGGATTTTTTTATTTTCATTCTTTATAGTTTTCCATTTGGATATAGGCATACTATATTTCGTTATTATGTGACCCATTTTGTATATTATTACAGTATTTTAATACTGTAATTATACAATATTAAATACAGTATTTCAATATTGTAGTGTATTAAATACAGTATTATACAGTATTTCAATTTTGAAAATAAGACAGATAAATAAATAAAATAATCTATAATAAAATAAATTTAAATAAATATATAGGGCCTATATATTTTCAATGTTTTATATTCGGGCATTGTGACATAAATACATGGCTCTTATTGTAATACGAAATAAATAAAATCGATAGTTGCTTTAAGAATTTGTGCGTTATTCAAATAACGCAGAAGTTTATAAAGAAATAGTTTAAACTGAATATAACAATACAGTATTTCAGTTTATCTGTTTTAAAATAGAAACAAGAAAAAGATATTTTTTGTAAAAATATCTGCATTGATGACTAGAAACATCACCTTATAATCAAATAATACAAAGAAAATTTTTGTTTTGTTCAAATTCAAAATATATTTTTAATAAAAAATATAATTTTGTTTAACAATGATTTAATGTTTTTTTTTTTTAAATTCAATTCCGGTTAAGAATTGATGATTTATGATTATTCAGCAAAATGTATATTGTTATTTTTTTCTATACAATATATGTTTAATATACATATACGCAATGGAAAATTTGACCCTCCCCTTATTATTAAATAAAAGTTTATATAAAAACTTATTTATTTTTGTGAAATAATAATTTAATGAGAGAAAAAGTACTTAAAATTGCTAAATTTATAAATCGAATAATATTTGCGAAAGATATTGTCTCAATTCTGTGAGCATCTTTTTCCTTATTGTGCGAATAATATTGACTTCATATTGATCATTTTTAATATACCTAACAATTAATTATTAAATATATAAATTTTATATACTGTATATGCATAGATTTCTACACTACATCTTCATATTAATTCATTTTAGTTACAGTATTATATTTAATGCAGTATATTTTTCTTAAAAATTTGATTGTTACAGAATTTGAATAATTTTAAAATATTGTATAAATTTAAATCATTTGAGAGTTCAGACTCAATTTTATTAAATAATTAAGATCCATTGCAGAAATCATTAATTACTAATTTATTTTATTAAGTGACTATTAATAAATTCATTTTAATGATGGTTGGTATCTGTATCAGATATATCTTAATTGTTTCTAGAAGAAAATCTTGGTTTTGAATATATGTTCTTATTTTTTAAAATTTCGATTTACTAAATTAATCTTATAATCTTATAAATTCTTTCAACGTCTCTATTTTCTGCAAATCTGGATTTTATCATCCTGCGGGTGAATTTATTATTCTTATTGCTTAGTGTATTTTTAGAAATCTTATAAGATTACCATATTATTGTCTACTCCTGCTAATAATTTCGGAATTATTTAATAAATTTTTATGAAATTTTGTGGCATATTCTATCATTAATGATGATCATTAATAATCGAAACTGCAATTTTTAACTATAAGATTACAATCATTTAGAAATGGCGGACATTCAAACTTTTACGATCTCCTTTTTGAATAAATTATTGGATTTGCGTGAAATTTGGCAAATTGATCATAGAACATAACCTCTTGATGATGCATCAATTAACGCTATAGTTTTTTTAACATGCAGTACTTTACGGTGGGAAACGGCATAAAACCCGTTTCCCACCGTAAAGTACTAAGCAGCGGAGCATTTCAGTTCTTATTACGGGCCTACATCCTTGACGGGATCTATTGCATTTATTATGACCCTTTCCAGATCAATGAGATTACTAAGGGGCGGGGCCATTTCCAACCAAGGGATGCACCCATACTCGTGAAGGGAGACCGGATAATGAAAGGCGAGAATCAGTGGTTCGGGCACGGAACCCCGATAAAATTTTTTCATAAGTTACCGGACCTGAGACGTGAACTCGGATCCTCATGTATAGAACACCAACACGTTACCACGCGACCATTTGCCGTCAATCCGGGATGGGGTGTTTTTTAGTCAACAGATGATGTCCATTCTGTAAGAACATTAAGTGACGGGGCGAAACAAACTTTCCACAGGCTGCCCACTCCTGTGGAGGAGTCAGTCGGATTGTGGAGGACGGGAATCGATGGGCCGGGCCCGGACCATATGATAAATATTTCCAAGGGGTGGGAGCCGAGAATCGAACCTGGGTCCTCCAGAATGGAAAACTGAAGCGTTTCCACGCGGCCAATCCGGCCGACTCCGGGGTGAAGTTAGCCGTCAAATGGAGGATGGGTTCAAAGGGCCAGAGCCGAATCTCTCCTGAAAAATCTGAAGGTGTGGGACCTGAGAATTGAACCCGGATCCTCCAGGTGGATATAAGCACGCTTCCACTGTTGACATCTGGCCGACAATTCTATAGTTTCAGATATTTAAAATTGATGAGATTCAAACTTCTAAAATTTCTCTCTAATAAATTTTGAATTATTTGGTTGCTTTTTTGAAATTCAATAGACCTTATCAGATCATTAAACTCAATTTAAAGTAAGATGAATTAATCTTGTAGTTTCGAAATGATAAGTGAGTAAAGTTTTCAGGCTTTCTTCTAATGGAGATAATATGAATGATAAAAGACATTTTGGACTAATTTCGGTTTATTCGAAAGGTAGACAATTAATTCTTCCCAGAGCTTCGCTTTTTAGTGTGAATATTCTTGATATTTTAAAAAATTATCTATATAAAACGCCATATATATATATAACTTATATATTGCATGCATGTCTATCTATGAAAATTTGAGTACTTTTCTATGACAAAAATCTGAAATTTGAAGATGATCAGTATAGAGTTTCCGACCAGTTCAAATGGTCTATTTGTATTGGTCGGAAAAATATGGCAACCCGCAATTTCATCTCAAAGAAGTAGAAAAGAGGGAACCTAAATTACCAATGCTTATTTTATGGGTCGGCCGGATGGCCGCATGGTAAAGCTGTGGCTTACCACCTTGGAGGACTCGAGTTCAAATTCGGTCCCGCACTTTCAGGAGGGGTCCGGGTCTGGCCCGTTGAACCCTATCCTTCAGCCATCCGATTGACTCCATCATGGGTGTTGGCCAGCTTGTGATGGGCTTCTGAAAATGGCCGCCGCCTGATATCGTTATAGTATATCCTTCGTGAGATATGGCGGCTTAATCAAACTAACTTAATCTAACCTTATTTTAGGGTTTAAAAATCGTTTTTTTCGGTCATTTGATTGTTTCACACTGAAAAATATAGCTCTCCATATATTGGTTGAAAAAATTTATACTCAAAAGGGAATCACAAAATTGCTTTAGCTTTTACGAGTTCTTAATGTTAGTTTTATTTTTACGGAAATCAGTATATGGGATATTTGGGGTTACAGAATAGGAATCTCATGATAGTTTTTTCAAATTCAAAATGGCAGATTCAAAACAGGAGCCCGAAATTAAAGGGGTGTTTTAATTTAGTCCGACTTTTTTTTTGTGTTGTTAGCCGGATTGATTATCTGGTAAAACTAAGACTTTCCATCCAGAAGATCCAGGCTCGAATCTGGTTTCCAATCTTGAAAAATATTTGATAGTCTGATCCCGTACTACCGATTGCATTCTGAACAATTTGTTATCCTTTGATGTAAGCGGCCTATGGCAGGGCTTCAATTTTTCCACTTACTGTTTAGTAATTAACAGATTGAAAAATGGTGTCATTTGTTGAGGGAAAAAATACAGCGATTATTCTGCAATAAATAATTGCGTTGTTTGAAGAGATGTGTCTCATTTATCCCTAACCCATTTCATTATAAATACAGTACATCATTTATTTATTTCATTTTATATGTATATAATGAAATAAATCAATAACAATAATATAATCCAAATTTAAAGTTAAATTTGGATTATATTCTTTTATTACAAAGTAATATATAAAACTGTCGTAGACAGTCTTATATATTAGTTTGCAATAAAATAAATACATTATATTGTATAGGCTATATATTGTATATAATAAATTTATCACTTTAAATTTACATTTGATAGCGTAAAGATTCATTTATATTATATTTGATTCATTCATTACATTTGTTTTTCAATGATATACTGTATATATATATATATATGTTTAATATATATATAAAGATAAAATATTATTGATTTTTCAAATATATTTAAGGATAATGAATTAATATAAAAAACTTCTTGGTTTTTAGCTGTAATAAAATATCTGAAAAATAGTTTGAAATTCGATTTCCAGTTTTTCACAAGTTTGTACATATATAGCCGAAAAAAGTATGATAATACTGTAATGATTTGTTTTAGAAAAACATTTGATAAGATCAAATTTCATATTATAAAAGTTTTCAAAAGGGAGTATTTTAAAAAGTTCTCATTTGATGTTTCGAAATTAAAAAAAATTATTACAGCAAATTTCAGTACTGCAATAACTGGATGCTGGCACCCAACTTTTGAATTTTTAAACTTTTTATTTTGAAATTGTTTATACTTCGTTAGCGTCTTTTGCAGTTTTACTATTATCTTTTGTATTCTCATCAGTCTTCAGAATAAAAACAAATTCGAGAGAATCAACTTTACATCAAGCCCTTCTCATGTGATTTCATTATAAATTTGATCGTAATCATGTGCACAGTAGACCTGTATTGGTCGCAGTGCTTGGGCTGTATAGGCCCCTCCCTCTCTACTACTACTACTACTATCGTAATCATGTTTGTAATCAATCTGTCTATATCGAAATACAGTATTTAATATCAATCAAGTTATTACAGACAAAAAGTTTCTATTTATAAATATTTTAAATATTACAAAATATCAAATTATATTATGTAATGTAACTCTTAATGAAAATATATAAAATAATATTGAAATTTCATAATTCTTAATTTCAAAAGTTCCAATAATGTGATTATTTATTCTTTATTTTGTTTCATATCCAAAAAGAGCAATCAAAAAGACTTCAAAATTGAATTTTTAAGTTAAAATATATTATCAAAAAGATTTATATGAAATTATAATAAAATATATATTACATAATAGCATAACATTTTCGATTCCTTTTCAAAATAGGCCAAAAGTGGATAAATCGCAATTTGTTAAACCATAAATCTAAAAATTTTAAATTTTCATTGTTCATTATAAGATTTAAGATTATTCTAATACTTTTGTGTATATTACATAAATGGACAAATGACGTTTAAGTTTTATTCAATATAAATAAAAATTTAATAGATAATTATTTATTTTATCTCTATATATTTTAATAAAGATTAGATATACATCGTTAAAAATGAAAAACAAATAAAAAATCTATACAAAGAAGAATTGAGCAATATCAAACAGTTCCCTTTATTTCATCCTAAAATGCTGCGCCGTCAATACGGCTTCACTATAATTAAGAGATTATTTACAGGGAATACTACTATTTATTCCTAGGAGAGATACAAAACATATTAAATATGAAATATGTTAAATAAGTTTGTATCGATTAAATTTTAAAGTTGGATTATACTAATAATAGTATTATCAATTTAATCTAAGTTTATTTAAAATATTTGTAATAATAAGATTATTACAAATATTTTAAATAAACTTAGATTGAATTGATAACACATCAAAATCAGATTATTGGAACTTTAGAGATTAAGCATTATGAAACTTCATATATTATTATTTTCATTATAAATTATATTACAAAATATAATTTAATAAATATAAATTGCTATCTTATAATATTTAAAATATTTATAAATAAAAAAAATTTTTGTAATAACTTGATTTGTATTAATTACTGTACAGTACTGCATTTTGATATAGATAGATGCATTATGAACAGACTTATGATCAATGAACTCACATGAAAAGGGTTAATATAAAGTTAGTCCATTGAATTTGTTTTGACTTTGAGGACTAAATGATGAAGATGCAAATGAAAATTGTAGAAATACAAAAGCCGCTAACGAAGTAAACATTTGCAACAGAAAAAACTTAAATTCTAAAGTGGAGGTTGACCTCCGATTATATTTTGACTCTGGAACCGAAATAGTGGAGGTACTAACGAAAATATTAAAGGTGCAAAAAGTGCTAACATAGTATAAACGATTTTAAAAGAAAAATTCGAAAAATTCAAAAGTGGGGAGATACAATTAAGATCAAGATTATACTAGGAGATATAGTTGAGATCATACCAAGGAAATTATATTTGTATAATTTCAGGAAGGTTCGAATTAATTTAATTCAAAGATTTACTGAAATTATTCAAAATATAATACAATACCAAGTATATTTTAAATTTATTCAAAGAGTAATTTTTATGAGCAGAATATAAAACTTTAATATTTTATTTTATTTAAAAGTTTTAATATCTAAAATCTTCAGTTCGACATTTGAGTACCATTTAGTATCCACACAAGTGGTAATAATCTTTAAATCGTTGATATCGTTTTCGACAATAAATAATTTTATATATCAGAAAAATTTCTTCATACTATTGAGTAAATATATATTCTAGAATATAATAACTTATTAAGTAATAAAGAGAAATTTAAAAATATGTTATTGCACTAGTTTATACACAATATATGTTACGGCCAATGCCTGAAGTCTGGCCAATTCGCGAAATGGCTGGTCACTTCTAGATTTGGCCAAAGTCCGAAATATACGAGAATTTATGACTATTTCAGGCTCTGGCCGGGCAATTTGTGATGCTCCCGACAATCAATGGCCAATTCGAGAAGTCCAAGAAAAAGTGGCCAAAGCTACAAGTTTTGCGGAACTAAGTAAGCGGAATGCATTCATATGAATTTTGGCTTATTCACCAGCGAGAATAGGATTGTCTATCACATCACATGTTGGTCTTACAATAATGACGCAAGAGATTATAGAATTTACCTATCTTCTAATATGAATGGAATCGTCGCTCAGAATAAGGAAAAATGTAGAGACGTATATTTCGGGCTTTGGCTAAATTTAAAAGTGGCTAGACTTTCGGGCATTGGTCATAATATATATATTTCACATACAGTATAATATATAATAAACTGTATATAAACCAAGATATAAACTGATAAAAATACATAGTTTTAATTAAAATTTTAAAAGTAGGTTATGTATTTTTAAATATCTATGAAAAAATTGATTATTAATTTATAAAGCATGAAAGTCATTTTATTTTTCGAATTATAAATAAATTTATTCATTCAAATTCAAAATAATCGATATTTAATCGTCGTATTTTTAATAAGAGAATACAACTTTAAAATGCATTATTATATTTTATAAAGTTCGATAAATGATATAAAATTACATTAAAAATAATAAAATTTAATTATGAAAATTTAATAAAAGAGTAATATGTATGATATTTTTATTAAATGTTAAAATAAATAGTTTTAATTAAAAAAATTAAAGAAAGGAATTTTTTTGTAATTAGAAAACTTTAACAAAAATTTTTAACAGTGATGAGGCAAACGGTTAGGCAAACATGATGTGTAAACAATGATATTGTAAAAAAGCGACATCTATAAAACGTACGGTATTTGACAGTAAGCAGACAAATAACGATTTTAAGTACGTTAAAATCAGAACGAGAAGAAATGGCGAGAGCAATCGGAAGAGGACCAATTGATCGAAAAATAATTGTTGTTGGTGCAGGAATTAGTGGCTTAGCAGCCGTATGTCGTTTGAAGGAACATGGTTTTAAAGATGTTGCCTTGGTAGAAGCTAGAGATCGTATTGGAGGAAGAACTTATTCTAAGCCTTACGGTAACTGCGTTTTAATCATTTAAGATATTTTATAAAAATCTTTAAATTTTATTTAACATAAGCAGATTGCATAAAAGACAAAAAATTATAAGTTATTTTCAAGTCAAATTTTTCAAAATATCAACCAAAAACTAACCAACGAATCTGCTTTTGTAATTAGAATTTAAATCTCATAAAAAACTTTTCATGTGAATTTTACATATTTTCTTAAGAATTTATGATGATCCAATTTTTTTTATTAAATTTTCATCAGAAACAAATATGCTCATCATTTGTCCATTTGAAATTCAAAAATGCAGATTTTTGTTTTAATTTAATATCAATCAATATAAATATCATGAACTATTTCTATTGAAACTATTGAATGGCTATCTAAATAATGATAAATTCTTGCAAAATTATTTTCAGTGTATCTTAATTTCTATAGCTTCATTTTGGATGTTTTTTTCCTTCTAAACTTTGTAATCAATTTGTTTCATCTCATTTGCTTAATCATATTTTAAAATTAAACAGATATCCTATTTTGAAATCATTAGCAATAATACAATGATAACTATAATTCAGAGAGAAAAATTAATAAATCAATGATTACTTTTTTTTATCATACAACAATTTATGTACAACATTTTATGTAAACATTTTTTAGATTCAGTTCTAAATACTATATTTAAATTATTATAATAAATGTATAATATATATGTATTTATTAAAATAATCAAAATGTTATATATTATTAATCATTCTGAATTTATTACAAAAATACAAAATTTTACCTTTGAGACTATTTAAATGGCTTTTTCTGAAATAATTGTTGACAGTTTAACTTTCAAAAAACTTTCAACATATAAAAAGATAAAATAATAATATCAATGTAACAATAATATAATTGATATAATATCAATCAATAAAGAAAACTCTTTTTGTAATGCATATTGATGATAATGCATTATTCTGTTGGTGTTAATATTGTATTCAATATTAGGATTTGTTTTTCAGAAGTGTCATTACAACTTGTATAAAGGATGTTTCTAAAAGATTGGCAGATCTAAATTTGCAGCTGCTACTCATCAGAATAAAGCAAAAAGTTCAAATAAACAATGGATCCAGAAATGTTTCTTTTTTGAGATAATACAGGATATAAAAGACAGATTATATATGTAATCCTTGTAAAAGAGAAAAAAATCATGAGTTTTATTTTCAGCCATTCACAGATTCCCCAGTAGTTTGCACAGTATTCTGAATAATATATAGTTTCTTTTGTTACAATTGATTGCCAACTACAGTTTATTATAGCCATCATGAGATAATAAGCCTATTAAATTGTATGCTTTTATATCCTGTATTATCTCAAAAAGGAAACATTTCCAGGCCCATGTTTATATGTTGTTTATCACCTATTGAGTTTTACCACGACCTATAGATGGCGCTGTAATGTTTCAATATGGTGGCT
>WUQG02437977.1:0-36790 GCA_011317285.2 Androctonus mauritanicus
CACAATTGAATAGAGGTTGAAGGAACACAAGAAAGATGTAAGGGAAGGCAAAGTAACTACAGCAATAGCGGAAGGATGCTATGCAAGAAACACAGAAGTGCACTGGAATAGGGCTAAGCTAATAAAACACATGGACAACATACACCAAGGTCAGATACGAGAATTGCTGGAGATTGAAATGAGGAGAGAACTGTGAAAACATCCTTAACAGTAAGGACTTAAAGGAAGTACCAATTCCATGGTTGTATGCTATGAAGAAAGCTAACAGATAGCATAGGATTCTTAGTGAAAGCAACATAATAAAAAAAGACTCTCCCCATTGCGTAAGAATGTGACAGCTAACATATATATTGACAGCATTGTAAAAAGAGTGTAGCCTATTACTATAATTTTATGTAGCTTATTTATGTTTTATAGCAAGTTTTTTCTGGAGTATAATTAGTAATATGAAACATTTTTGTTAATAGCAAAATTTTTGTGTGTAATATTTCAAATTGCAGTAGAACCCAATATAGATGTTCTGAAATTTAAAACTGTTATTCTAGAATGAAAACCTGAAGATGGTTGAAAAGGGCCGATAACGTTTGTCATTAAACGTTGTGTTTTTTCCCATAACTGCTTATTATTGCTTTATTTTACTTAATCCTAATATTATAAAATTTATATTTAACTTCATTTATGATAGGAAAAATTTTTTCAGCTAAAAATCCATGATTAAGGAAGAATTAATGATGCATGAAATTTGTCACACACCATTAATGTCTTCCTTAATGTAATATTTTATATCTTAAGTGAAGTGTAATAATATCTTGTAAACCAGTGTAATATGAGCATGAGTTATAAGCTTGGATAACAAGAAACTTGATTGCATTGATTTTAAATGACATTTCATTCAAGGATTTAGCATGTATATTATGATGGTGCAGAGGAATGTTTATGGCATATTTTAGTATGCCATAAACATTATGCCATTTAGTATGCCATTTCTTTACAAATCCAAACATCTAGATAATGGACTTTATCTATTAGGAAAATAAAAAGTGCTAAGCTTATTGAAAATAATTGATATTAGATCATATGTATCTGGTGATCTGTTTGTCAAAACAATATCTCAAAAATAAAAACTAATAATCAAGAATTAAATTCAAATATAAATGTAATTCATGAATATTATTGGGATTTTTACCACAGTTGAGACTAAACTGTACTAAAATTAATTGAAATCAGTTCATTTTTAGGTGAAATGATCAGTTTATCAATATGAATTACCATAAAGCAAGCACTAAACAGCAGGTGTAAAACCAAACACAATAATTCTTTAATGCACTAATGTTTTCGATGCATTTCGCATCATCTTCAGGTACATATACAACACTGTAAATAAGCCAGTACAAACTTTTTTAAATAAATAGAACATAAGGTTCTAAGAACAATGCACGTTATTCCGCCTTAGAACCTTATGTTCGCGTTGTTCTTAGAACCTTATGTTCTGTTTATTTAAAAAAGTTTGTACTGGCTTATTTACAGTGTTGTATATGTACCTGAAGATGATGCAAAATGCATCGAAAACGTTAGTGCATTAAAGAATTATTGTGTTTGGTTTTATACCTGCTGTTCAGTGCTTGCTTTATGGTAATTCATATTGAAGTAGTAATAAAGCAGTTAAAAAAGTAAAAATTATGGATTCTTGTAGATTCTTAAAGCTTAAACTATGAAATCATTTTAGAATTGAAATTACTATCTTATAAATAGCAATCATGCTATAATCATCAGACATATTGTGCTTTTTGAATTTGTTAATATATAGATTTTTTTAATATATCTGCTACTTTAGATAAATGCTACAATTACTTATGTTTATCCATAAATATAGATTGCATTGCATATATATAACATACAGTAATTTGTGCTATTTTAAAACAGAACTATTGTTAATATACATCACCATATATTGTTAATATGGAAACAAATCATCCATGCTGTATAACATATTAAAAATACTTGTTTAACACACAACAAAATTTGTAAATAATTTTGAAATGGCTTCAGGAAATAACTTGTTTTATGTTTATTAATACTGATTAGTTAATAGCTATAATGTTGTTTTCCATATAATCGTAAGATACTGCAAGTAATAATATGTTATTTTCTTTGCTCTACATTTAAACTTTATATTTATATATGATAATAGAATTTTATAGAATCTGAATATATATTTATAATTGTATTATACATAATTTATATCGTAAACAGATTTTGATAATATGTATATAAAACAATCTGAGTAAAAAATAGATCATCATCATTAGTGTATAATAAATTTTAAATGTTAATGATTAATAACAGAATTAGAAATATGTGAATTCAAATTTAAATTTCATTGTGTAGAATTCGGAGTATACATAATTTGTATGTATACTCCATTCTGTATTCTTTTATTGTTATGTGACTAAAGAGGGATTTCAATATCCGAAAGTACTTTGATATATCATTAAAGATAAGTTTATTTCAATTTTGTTCCCAAAAATTGAATTTTTATGATAGTTTATTTCAGGACCTAGCTAATTCAGTTTCAAAATACTATTAATTATGAATGATTTATGAAATTATTTATTTATCTTAAATATTTTTCAACTATAGATTCTATGTATCATATTATTTGGGATATACAGTAAAACCTGTCTAAACTGAAAAGCTGGTCAACATGGAAAATATTTTTATTCCTGAACAACTTCCATAGAAATATCAACGAAAATATCTGTACAATGTGGAAACTGTCTAACATGGAAACAAAGCATTTTAAAATTTTACTGAATAAAAAAGTCAAATTCAAAACCATTGGTCAACCTGAACAAGAAATGAAAGAATTTTCTGAAGTATCGCACCTTGATCTCAGTTGCATGCAAATTACTGAAAAACTTTTGCAAATACATACAATGTTGGAAAGAGAAGCATATTTAAGTAAACATGCAAAACAAAAAGCTCTTGACAAAATGTGGAAGTTGAAAGAAATTTTTCTAATTTTTGTATTTAAAGTGAAATTTTAAAATAAAACTTGTACTTCAGTCCTACTTGTTGTATGTTTTTCGAGTACAGTTTATATGTCCAGTTTATTTGCTTTTCAAAAATATATTACGCATTTTATTATATAGGCTAATATAGTAATTTCATGCTGTATTTTATTTATATATTATCAAAATATGTACTACTGCAATAACAGTGTATTGTAAATGCACTGAATGGATTTTTATGCCAAAGTGAAACCTGTATAAGCTGGAAAACTGTCCACAGCAGAAAAATTTTTTGTTCCCTTGGGATTGGGAAATGTATGCTATGATTTCTTATGCTCAGAGAAGAATAATGATCTTTGTTATATTAGGATATTGTTACTAGTATTTTATTTAAATTTCTATGTCAATTAAACTAATAAGTTGGGAGAGAACCATAATTTATTTTCATAAAATATTGAGAGATATTATTTATATTGATTCATGTTGATTTTAAAAATGTTACTGATATTTATCTGATTTAAATATACTTATCTTGAATGCAACAATAATTTGAGAATGAGTTTCCAAGAAAAATTTCTCATTCAAATATTGAGTGGAATTGTTTTTAATGACTATTTTACACCAACTTCAAAAGTATTGGTGATTTTTCAAATCTGAAATCTAATGATTATTTTGTTTTACATTTCTTTTTAATTTTCAAACAGTAGGATTATTTTTAATCCCATCAATTTTATATCTGTGGCAAGTTCAGCAGAGTAAATGAAGGATCATAATTGATGTACTAAGTCCAGTTAGATTCTTTTCAAAAGTTTTATGTTAGCAAATCTCCAAAAGTTATATGAGGCAGCAGGAGTCCATTAATGGCTGGACAGACTACTATGGACTTGGCCATAATGGGGATATGAATCAGTGGGCTCTCATAAAAAAATCCTGGATCTCTTCAAAAAAAATCTAGAAGTATGTGACCTGAAATCAATCCCAAATTCTTCAAATGAAAGAATTCTCTCTCATGTATGCAGCAAGTTGATCCAAAACAATAACGGTCTTCAAAAAATTAATACTTTTTTGTTTGCCAAATAATTGTCAAATGACTATTTTGAATTTTTTTTTGTTGCTGGTTCAATTTTTTTAAGTTTTGATTATTTCTTTCATTGTTACGAAGTTCAGAGAAATATAAAAATACAAAACAAATTCCAAGTTTATCTATATATAGAATAGGAGAATGAATAAGTGCAAAAATACCTAAGCATTACTGAGTATTTATAATATTGTATTGTGGGTATTGTGTACCAGTAGTGAGTATTTATTATATTTATGCTAGTGTGTATATGTATTTAAATTAGGAAGGATTTATGTTATAATTACATTTCTTTTTAAAATGGAATAACATTTTTATAATTTAATAGAATTAAGTTTAAAACTATTTATATGTCTTCCTAAAAATTGGAAAAACATTTATCAAGAATTTTTTGAACATGTTTATATAAAAATAATAAATTTTATTATTCTTAGCAAATGTGTTTTTCAGAGTTTAAAATTTTAATAGAAGCCATTTTTTTCTAAAATAAAAATTCAAAGAAATAAAAAAGATAAAGTTGTGAGCTACTTTATCATAAACATTTAATTTACAAGTTAATTTGTATTTTGTATATTATGTTTATTATTTGTTTGTATAAAAATTTAATACAAAACTATTAGAAAATTTTAATACAAAACAATTTATTTTCTATTGTATTTGTTAATATAATTCTTTATAAAATAACAAAATATTGGTAAATAAATATATAATATTCTTCTAAAAATACCTTTAGCATAATGCAGTTATGAAGTGTTGGGATTCGTAGCAAGTACTTTTAAATCTTCACGTATATATATTGTAATGCCATTTTGAAAAAATATTTCTAACTAGAAATGAAAAAAATCTTATACTTCAGTTTTTATTATTTAAAAATTGTATAATTAAAACAACAAATTATTTACAATAATACATTAAATACAAAAGTATATTCTTTTTCTGATAATTATTTAAAAATTCCAAAATAAAATAAATGTTACTATAGCTGAAGATAGACAATAAAAAGTTTTAAAAATAAATTATGAAATAATCTTATTTTATATAATACTAGAGTTTAAATTTACTTCTAAGAATTACTTCATATCTTTCCTAACAACAAAGCTTTTAAACGTGACATGCACCAATGTAAAAAACATTGATACCTACTCTCTCAATAAGCACTCAAATATCATATATCAATGCAAAATTCGATACATTATTGATAACATTCTTACAATACAGTCATCCTATAAGTTCTCCAGTAAATAACAGAATTCACAAATCGTCTCACCTTGTATGTCACCATAAAAGATGACTAAATGTTGCAATTTCTCTTCTATTAGCGATATGTCACACTTCTAGCGGAATCTTCTCTTCTTTTCCTATACAGTTCTCATTTTCTCTTTCATTTTTTAGAGTTAAACCTATGAGTATGCCCTTTGTCTCTTTAAAAAAGTTATTCTAGAAAGAAGTTTTACAAAATTGTTAATAAAATCAATTTTATATAATAAATAAGATGTTAACATAAAAATTCTATTACCATATACCAACTGCATGACATGGTTGCTAGAAGAAAATATTGTCTTTATATAAATCAAGAAAACTTTTAAAAAAATAACAATCAATTACAAATAGTATCAAAATGTAATTGTGTTACAAATAGTATCAAGATTATATAGAGAGATAAAGCAGCAACATAAATATTTCATATGGGAAACTATTATAGAGAATACTATTAACAAGTTCTAAGCATGTCAAGAACTAATCTTCAACATACAAATACCAGCATAAAAATATAGACATATAGTGGAAAGATACCCAAAATATGCATCCATAACCAATCATATTCATATATTCAATTATATTAAAGGAAGTTTTTTATTATTTTGTTAACTGTAATATCATCTTTATTTTATACAGTTAAATCTAGATACAGATAATGTATGTTATGATTTATAAATGCATTTCGTATATTATAATTAATCAAGACAAAAAGTTAAAATTTTCTTAATTACTCACTAAGAAATGAATTTATTAATAAAGAATGAAATTTTCCTATTACATAAAATAAATTTTACTTTATTAAAAATATTTAAATTACACTTTAAAATGAATAATTTAACTGGATTTATAATACAGCACTTCTCAAATTACAAATATTACAAATTTTCGTATACAAGAATACGCTATTTCATTTTCAAATTTTGGGAAATTTTAAAAATTCTCAAAAATGGCAGAGTTACACCAAAAAGTCGCATTTTATGATCAAAAATTTTTATTCAAATCTCTGAAATAAAAAAACTTTCTAATTAGTCCAATTATGATATATATCACACACAATACAATGAATGCAGTTTTTCATACTTCTGGATATATTCTAATAGTAAATTCCAAGTAATGAACAAAATTTATGAACAAATTAAGTTCCTAACTCAAGGATGTATTTTGCTATCAGTTATTTGAATCAATGTTGAAATCATTAGAATAGTACATATTATATAAAAATCGGCTTTTTTCAAGACACAAAGGCCAAATTATTTTTATGTTTTGAAATGATCTGAATTAATAATCCTTTCTCAAAACTTAAAAATTGTTTATTTCAATAGTGAAGTGATCTGATACAATAATTTGAATATTTTTTTTCTTAATTTAATGCCAAGTATATGGAACTTTAAAAATATTTAAGTTAATTAAAAACAAATTTTCTGATGGTAATGTTATTTATTATGATTATTTTTTACAAATACGTCATAAAATAATAGCAAAATATATGAAAGAAATTTTCGTTTCTTTATATATACACATTAATTCTTGATAAACATTTTAGAATGAGTCGGTCAATTCATGTTTTACTGCACAATTATTTACAATATTTTCAAATTATTGTTAATAAAAATTACCAAGTTTTGATATTTACAAAATTTTTTTATAAACTATTTCATGATATTCTCCAAAATTTAGAATCAAGAATACCAGATGGCTCCGGAATTGATCCTTGTTTAAAATATTCTGCTAAAAAATTCTCCAGTCTTTGAAGAGGTCCACCAGAACCTGGCAATGTGACTAGTTTTATCTTTGGAAGAAATTCAACAGCTAATATTTGAATAAGTTTTTGAAACTGTTTCCCATAGGTCTTTTGCATGAGATATCCTGCAACTTCAAGAAAATCTACCAGAATTGTTGCAGTAATATCCGAATGAGGTTCCAGATTTAACAGTCGAGACAACCATATCCAGGCATTTCTTATTCCATGTGGATGAGGTTTGTCCAACAGAGCAGGTGTTTGAATAATGGCTGCATATAAACGGACTATTCCACTCATTCTTTTCAAAAACATGACTTGATTTTCAACAATACCTTCTGAAAACACATAACCAAGTTCTCTGAAATGAATAAGCAATTCAATAAATTACAAATTACTATAAATTTAGAAATTAATAAAATGTTTTTTACCTTAAATGTTCTTCTTCACTTTGTCCTTCTTTACGAGGTATATAATAAGGAACAAGATATGGACATTTTTTATATAAATGGGCAAGAAATAACTTTTGTAATTCAGGATGTTTCTGACATAAATATACTGTTAATGCAGCAAGAGGAAATGCTGCTTCTGGCCTTGAAGATATCTGACTTTCACCTTGACTCTAAAATAATTTAAAGAACTTAATGGAAAAAAATTCCTAATCCCATAAAAAATTATATAAGCTAAAAAAAAAAATTCCTAATCCTATGATAAATTATAAAAGTTACAAGTAATTTGCTTAAAATGCCTTCAGTTCTATAAGATTTTTGTAATCTCAAAACGATAAATTTGTTATTTACAAAGTTTTAAATTTTAGGATCCTAATCCTTTTTGGAAAATTCCATGCCCAAGAATAACTAATATAAAATAATAAGATTTCATAATTATTTTAAATTATGCATCACAAAACGTAATTTATTCTTCATTAATTTTGCTGTATATATGGCTAATTGTTTGCACTACTAAAAAAATCATTTGAGAGCTTTAAATATATGTTATTTAAAGCTGTTGAATGAATTTTTTTAGCAGTATGCTTGTAAATAATATATATATTTTTTATTTATATGCATACTATTAAATAACCAGTTAATTATAAAAAACTACTTGACATTAAAAACTGATAAATAGTTTTCTTGCAACTATTAAATTACATAATATTATACGAAACATAGTCTTGTTTGTTTTTGAATAAAGTCATCAATATCTCATTTTTTAATAAATATAAAGCAGAGAATGGGGAGCTTAAATTTCATTAATGTAAGAATCTCTCATTTTTATGTCATTTTATAACTGGAGGTTACTAGGGAGTAAGGCTTTTTATCATCAAAAGTCAGGTATAAGACAAAAAATGGGAGTTGATAGGAAAGTCTAGATCCTCAAAAAAATCTAGATACATAATATCCAGAATTCAATCAGCTCCTCCAGATAGCAAGAAAATATTTTACTACATTATTTGACTGATAATATAAGTGTGTTAAAAATAGATATTCTTGGATGTAAACCTTAACAATAAACAACAATTCTACAGAAATTTGCTCAAATCGGTAATAAAATTCTTTTGTAATTAAATATAATTTAGTAGTAAACAATAACAAATTTAAAAATCTAAATATTACAGTAACATTTTATTTACAATTTAGTCATCATCAACTAATCAGTCAGTACTATAGACTACAGAAAATCAACCATGATTTAAGTATAAAATCTGTAAAAGTATCTATTCATTCTTATCACATACAACAGCAAAAAGCCCTTTAAATAATACACAGAACAACACTACATTAAATATAAAATAAAATTTAAAAAAAATCACATAACTTTAAACAATTTAAAGGTGAGTCTTTAAGGTTTCTAAGCTACCTAAATGATAGATAAGGATAAATAATTAATTTCAAAATATATTCTCAATATTTTATATTTCTGAACAACTTTTTAATGGAATAAATTAAGCATTGAAAAGAATCTTTGAATGCTGGTCATTAATCATATTTCTATATCAGGTACATTGTATAATAGAACTGATTCTGTCTTATATATACAGTCAGTACAAGTTTTGGTAACCTTAATATTATGTTCATATCATCTAGCTGAAGCTATGTTAATCGTCTCATTCCTCAATTTATTCTAATATTTTATCCTTTAGATTTCTAGTCACAATACCAATATTTTATGGCATAATTAAAATATTAATTTAAAATTTTTGATTGTTGTTAATTTATAACAATCAAGATTGAATTTATAACAAATTTTTAGAAATATTTTTGATTTCTGTAGTTGATGCATTTATATTATAATATAAAAACAAGTTTTCTTAGAACTTGGATCATTTTAAATAAAATTTTTATTTTTATATTATAATGGTACAAAACTCATTGTTTTCTAGCTATACTTAAATAGAATTTATGTTTTTACTATTACTTAATTACTTACATTACTACTTAAATACTTACAACGAGTTTCTTTGCAAGAAGATCCATGCAAAAGTATCTCCCTTCAGGGCAAACATTTATAGAAATTGTCTTGCCAGCAACTTCTACATTTTGTCCGGATAAAAATGCTTCTAAACGCTTCATTTTGTCATGCAAATGAGTAGCAGATATATCAGATGTACTATTTATTGGTGTATTAATTGCCTTTTGCAAGTCAAACTTAGCTTTTTTCCACTGTAAGTTTTGAAAATAAATAATAATTAGAAAAATAAGAAATATAGTTTATTTTCTTTTTAAAAATAAATATGTTCAATTAAATTTAATATGCAGGAGCTCCTGAATTTATGCAAAGCTTATATACCCTATAATATTATGAAAATTGAATTTATCTATATAATTATTATTATGGTAAAATAAAAACCAAAAGTTTATGTTGTATATAGTAAATCTATAAGATAGAAGATATGATATGACTACCATAAAATATATATGAATTTATATTATAACAATTTATAGTTATGTTAACTTTACAATTCAGAACTCGTATCATTTCAATAGTGTCATAACAGTTGTTGTAATACTGATATATAAAATTATAATACTGTACTACATATTAAATTATTATATGGTGATGTTATTGAATTCCATTCCCATTTGTGCCTCATATATCTTTCGGGTACTATAGACAATCATCAGTTGTCGTATTGGTTTGTATTTTTAAGACAAACACAAAGTTTATATCACTGAGATGTTGGACTTATATTCAGAGCTTGTCTGGTGTCATTTACCAACACAATAATGCATAACCATATGTGGCATGAAATATCCAGCAATTCCTGGTGAGCCATCATGGATTCTTCTTGTCCTGCATATTCATTGGATTAATCATCTATAGATCATGTAGTCCATGATTTCCAATGACAACAGAGCCTACCCATGGCTACAACAGATGAATTTTGGTAATGTATCAAAATTACATGGATTAATATTTCCATTCACACATCCAACATCTCATATGCTCTAGCCCAGGCTGTATAGCAGCAGTTATTTTGCCCCTGATGGCTACACAAGATACTAATTAGTGTGTGTTTTACATGTCACACAGAGTTGTTTTTGTAATCATTTCATTTATTGTCAGCATAAGCTATCTTTATAATAAATATGGCTGCAAAATTTTTATCATGGTGTTACAATTTTCATGGCCAGCAGTATATAAGATTTTCTGATTTATTAAAATATTGATTTAGGATCTGATTGTTAGAATACAATCCCATTGTAAGTTAGAGCATTTATCATAATGTTACATTGATTGGTAAACAACCAAAGCACAAAACTTTTCAAAAATGCATGCTCTATGACGATATAATCTCCAGAAGATAATCATTGTAGATACAATTACAAATAGATGGCATCAGCAATCATTCCAATAAAGAAGAATATGATTATATGATAAAATCTTTACGATCACTGCAGTATAGTTATCATATATATCAGCAAACCTTACTGCTATATGTGGCAATTGTAAATGCATCTTTGTAATTGTTGATATAATAACTACTGATTACGAAATTAGGTCCTCAGTTATAACAAAATTTCTTTTGTGCATTTCAGTTTTCTATATCTTAATAATTTGCTACTGTATTTAAACAATACTTTTATATACAGAATTGTGTATAATTTTTATAAGAAAATATTTTCATAATAAATAATCATTAACAAATCAATAAAATCATATTATATAAAAAATTGTATAACATTCAAAATATTAAGATATTCTTTACAAATTCATACTTTCTATTAAGATAGATTTAACATACTACCATGCAACAGAATACATTATATGAATCTGTTTAAAACTATATTGATTGAGTTTTCCACACGATTTTTGCATTAATCTACTTATATGTAGCACTGTCATTGTGTTATAAGTTCATACAATTTCCCTCTAGTATAAAAAATTCAATTTTCTATAATTTTTTATAAAGAATAGTAAACATTGCAATATTTTAAAATACAGGAAATCTTCATAAAATTTTATTTAATCTGCATTTAACAAATATTTGTTTATTATATAGGATTTATTATTCTGAGTAAAATATGATTTATTACAATAATAATGAAAATTTTATGTATTATGGAATTCTTGCTTTTTGCTATTAAATTAAAATGTAACTACCGATATTCTCTTTTTAATTATTTAATTACAAATTTATGAAATATAGTACAAGATTCATTTTTGTTTCATTATATGAAATAAATTGTCTAGATTTTTAAGAATAAAGCCAAAAAATTTTTGACCAAAAAGTAACTAAACTGATTTAGTAAAGCAATAAATAGATCAAAAAATATCATAAAATGCTAGTCTGTTGTAATAACCTAAATCTGACCTCACTGCACCCAGACTGGCCAGTAGTGTGCTAATAAATTTCTTATAAAATTTTTAAAGTTAAATTCAAAAATGAGGGTCATATTACAATCAGAATAATATGGTATATTTATTTATTTTCTAATTATTACTTAAAATAAAACTAACTTTCTTATCCGTTATTAATATCCGATACGAATTTTCCCATTTTTCTAGAAATTCAAACAGATTTGTATATTCTTCTAAAGCTTCAGGATCAATGAACTGTCCAACTTCTTCATCTGAAAAATGAAAATTATGATAGAATTTATAAAAATTAAAAAATTTTGGCAAAAAAAATTTATTTCTCACCTTTAGAAGATATATTTGAAGCAGTTTTTTTATTTTCATCCAGTTGCATATTTTCAATTGCTTCATGTTCTGAAGAATGGTTAGAAACAGAATTTATTTCAAAAGCACTTGTAACAGTTCTGTCTCTCGAAATTTCTGGAATGGAATATGAACAAGTTAAAGGCACTGATATATTTGAGATTTCAGACTGTAATTTCAATTCTTTAATTTGATTATTTATCATTGTTTGAACTGACGTTACTGGTGCTATAGATAGTATTGTTTTTAAAGAATGAGAAATTTCATTACCTGATGCAGAAGTTATCTGAATTGTATTTGGTTCATGCAAATATTCTGTTGTTGTTTCAGTCTCACTTGATTTAACTATAAATAAAAATTTTCTTTCAGTTATAAATTCAATTAGTCTTTCATCTATAATTTCTACAAGTAGTGTTTATATATCCAAATATGGTCATAATATATGCTTTCTACAGTGTATGTAATAATCATACTATAATAAAAATAAATATCATTCATATGATATTTATATTTTATTGTAGTATTAAATATAGAAATAATCGGATATTTGAACATGGATTATGTCAGAAATAGCCTTTGCTTTTTTCCTGTTTAAATATAATAAATTATATATAAAATATAAAAAATGTCCTGTCCTGTTTTGCACAGACTGATAAGTCAATGCAAAACAGGATAAAATTAGTTGCATTTAGTGAAAATAGGTCATATAGTAATTAACAAGTTAACACAAACTAATTAGTCTAGAAACTTAATCCATTTACAAATAATCTTCTATCCCATTGTCTTATCTTATTTTGACTAATTGGTCTAATTGTTTAGCCTTACAAATGTTTAATAGTATTTAAAAAAGTTCAAAAACAGGACTTACTTTGAAAATGCTGGCAGCCGTTCAATTTATTACAAGTTTCAAAATTAAAGGTATAATCAAGACATTCAGATATTCTTTGGATTTGGGAATTATTATCTGTGGCAATTAATCTAAATGTTTCTTCTCTTAAAATTGGTATTATAAATGTTGTTTCGAAAGAATTAAAATATGTCACACTGGTTGAATTATAACAATTAATAAATTTTATATCTTGATCACCAGTTGAATCATTTGCCCTTAGGTTACCTAAAAAATAAATTATTATAATTAATTATATTTTTAAAAATAAAATAATATAACGACAATAAAATTTGTAAAAAGTTTTCAGAATTTCATTGACAAGCTTGATATTCCTTTAATTAAAAATTATTCCTTTGTTTATAAATATTTGTTTTATTTGCTATCAAGATGTATACTTTTATTTTCTATTCGATTGTTAAATAAGAAATAAAATATAAATAAATAATAAATCACAAGCATATAATGTTATGATTGTCATCTAATATGTATTATTCAGTAAAACTTTCATGTTGAATAAGAAAATTTCATGATCAAAACCTAATCAAAGAAAGTAAAATTACAAAAAAAAATCAATGAATTATTATTGAATATGTTATCATCATCATCATCATCTTTCTAACCGTAAACTTATGCCATTATTTGCATTATGTCTTTTTAGAAAAGACATAATGCAAGTAACAACAGAAACAGAAAGAGATGTATGTGAATTCACGTCTTTCTGTTGTATCAATAATAGCAAAGTACAGGAAGTTCCCAGATTTACAAGTTTTTTTCAAATATTAAGTATCAAAAAATTAAAAATATGAATATTAATTGCAATAAATAAATACTAAAATTCACAAAAAGGCATTTAGAGCAATGTACATAGCCATACAGTATAGTAGAACTTGGTGTGTAACAGATAGTCCATCATCTTTTTTGGAAATTAAATAATAAACAAACAAACAAATAAACAAATCTGCTATAAAATAAGAAAAACCAAAATGGTAGACCAAGAAACAATAATAGTATCCAATCTAGCTGCCATCATTTCACTGGCAAATTATGTAAATAACTTTCATTCCAAGGTTGTTTCTAAGATATTATTCACTGTATAAAAGCTCAATTAATCATTTGTCAATGATAATGGTGAAGAATAAAAAAATTCCTTACTTTCTTTATCATCATAATTTGTTTGATTTTAAAGGCTATATTTTCATTTATTTAGATAAACATGGAAAGAATGGGCCAAAACCCATACTCCCCCTACGGGTTGGACCCCGCGCCCCCACCGCGTCATCTGGTTGTTCTGTACGGATTTTTATTGTCACCGCCAGTTAATCAGATATTCCATACCACAAAAACATTTTTCCATAACTATAGATTTTATTGTGAACAAAGATGAAAATTAGTAACTTACAATAAAAATCAATAATAATAGTCCACAATCCTGCCAAGGCCCGGTCCTTGTCGTACCGGAAACAACTCCACATAAAATACCAGCAACGTACATTCCTTAAACATCCAAAAGTCCAACAATTCACAATGGCACCACAAATACCCAACACTACAACAGCAACAATACGGCAGGATAAGGCAGGAGAGACAGATACAATGCCCCACAACAGGTTAAATAGAATACACAATTTGCATAATCATTAACAACAAGTAAGTTATCAAAAAAAGAAAAATTATTTTACAAATTATTAATTCAAAACAAACTAAGATATTTTTAAAATCGAACATATTTTTAATTTAAATAATTTTATCTTTTTTTTTTCTTTTTTTTTTTCGTTAATGAACTGACGGTAGAACCGACCACCACCATCCGGCAACCACATCCCAGGTACCACTTTTCCTTAATTCCTTACATACTTTCCTCTATGTTAGGGTCTACTCTCTCATCACTACTGCTATATCATTCTATTTTTTGTCAACTTGTAGATGTTCTGTATCGGGACTGAAAATGCTCATTATTTATGTAATTATATATAGTGGACTCTCGATTTTATGAACTCATATGGACTCCCAAAAATGTTCATAAATAGGAATGGCATTAATTAACATTAGGGACTTTTTGGGACCAACTAAATAATTCGTATAAATGTGAGTCCCCTGTAAATAATTTTCACTATTAAAGACTAATTGATTTAGCAACATTGTGTCCTTATTTTATTCTGTTAAATACAATGTGAGTCGCAGTTTATATCTTTCAAATATACATAGTATTATAATATTATATATTATGTATAGTATTACGCTAGTCAATATGTACCTTCATAATCTTTTGATGTGCCATGCATATGCTATACACACAGTATATTTTGTTATTTTATTTATAATAATTACATAATTATTTACATAAATTAAACTTACATAATGCTTTCAAAAATATAAACTTTACATAAAAACAAATTCCCTATAATTTATAAAATTAATTACCGGTATATATATTAAATTACAAACAAATATACATATTTTATTTCTCTCTTTTAATATTAAGGATAGATTAATATTGTTTATAATACCTGTACTAAAGCCTCCAGGTTGTTAATCTTTTCTTGCAAACTGTGTACTTCAGACTGTGCAGTTTGATAATTATTTTCAACTCTTGTTAATGTTTCTTGTAATAATGTGCAGTCATCAACTATCTAAATAAAATTTATATATTAAAATATGAATTTCAATTATCTGAATTATATCAATTAGTATAAATTAAACTATTTAATCAATATAAAAATTAAATATATCACAAATAATAAATATACTACAAATAATTTTACAGTTATAATTACTTTCTCTTTATAAGAAAAATCTTTATTAGACAAATAAAAATAGGAATATATAAATGGTTTGAGAAAGACAAACTTAAAATGCATGAAGTGTTTTTATTTTGAACATCCAAATCATAAAGTTTTATCTAAATCAACATTACTCAACCTTTTTCAATCCAATACCCATTTGCAAAATCTTTTTCTACTCAATGCCTCCCTCAGATTAAGTACATGCCAATGCTTCTTTTATTTTTCCCTAAAATATAAGTAATGCAATTTTTGCATTGGTCTATCTGTACTCATAAATAAGTGTTTTTTAATTGGAATTTACTAAATTTTAGTACATTCCAACTAAAAAACAATTACTTACAATTATACTTATTTTATAAGTGGAAGATTATACACATTATTTTTTTATAATAAAATTTAAAAAAATTTTTAATTATGGAATTCTTAATATTTTATTGTTATTAAATCATATAAATGCCTATTATTGATCTAAAATGTGATGCTTAGCATTACATGGAAACAGTATGGATAAAACTAAGAGTTTACATACATGTAATAATAATATTATTAAAATAACAATCTTGAACACTGAAATCCAGGAATTTTTTTCTGTTGACCTTTTTTGTAGGAAAATTAATAATGAAATATTAAATAAAACTAAAATTAAATGTTTCAATTATTGCACCAAATCACCAAAAGTCAAACCCTCTAATGAACCCAAACAACCCCCTATAATTTGTAGTCATGACAACATTCCCTCAAAAGGTTGTAATATCTTTACCTATATTCTGATACTACTACTTAAGCTGAGAACTGCTAGTCTAAATTTTAATTTCAAATTTTTAAAAAATTCAAAAATTGTAAATAAATTTAAAAAATTATAAGAGCAAAATGGTTTATCAGAAAATATTCTAAAATCTATGTAGCATTTATGAATAATGTATTTAATATTTTTGAAAATATCTGAAAACCTATGATGCATTTATGAATACATTTCATTAATTAATAATGAAATGCATAGTGTGTATTAAATATTTATAAACTTAAATTTCAAATTACAAACTTTTTGACTAATGAATGAATCTCAGAAATATATTATGTTTTGAAACAGAAGAATATAGCATATATTATATTATAATGCATAAACTCAATTTTAATCATAAAAACTTGCAATACAATGTAATTAATAAATGGAATATCTCATAACAAAATAGGAAGAAAGCATCAAAGTATAACCACATATGATGCAAACAATAATTTTCTTTAATATTATACTTTAATGGTAAAACAGATCTAAAGAAATGTGAATAAGAGATATAAAGAAAGTTATAAATTAAAAGACAAAATATCAATATACATAAAAAAGTATATGCTCTCTTTGAGTTATGAATTTCATTTATTTATAAGTTTAGTTTGTAGCTAAGATACTGTTGTTACTTTGACTCAAAAAGTATTGAAATAACTTTATATATTGTATTTCGTAATAAATTTCACAAATAAATTTTAATTAGAAGTTTCTTATTTTACAAATTTAAATTAAAATTTCCAATTATAAAGTATGTGTGTAATCACTGCTGTCTTGAAATACTGCCATAATATGTTAATTAACTATTTGATTTTTACATTATACTGATTATTAGAGCATTCTGCTATCATAATGTTTAAAATTCTAAAATAATTTTCTGAAATTTGAAAATGAAATTTCACATTTGTAAGTACAGATGTTTGTAACTCAAGGAGCATCTATAATATACAATAGAACAGAAGAGGGTACATTTTAAAAATAATTGGAGATATTAGTTAATAAGATAACATAAAAATTCATATGATAAAATACTAAAACATATATCAGCAATGCTTAACCTAAGCCTTATTACATCTCACTTACTCCAGGTCAAAAATATGATGCTATTATTTTGAATTTATTCTAGTTTGGAAATATTTTTTATTTTGTGAATAATTGATATCACCCAAAAGTATTTTTATGAATTTGTTGTTAATAAGATTGGTTCTTTATAAATTAAATAATATTTTGTTTACAGAAGCAGGTTTTAAAAGTTGAAGTCTTTTTATTGGACTGGCCAAAAAGTTTGTTTGGTTTTTAAGTAAAAATAAGACACATTTTTCATTTTCACCAATATTTAATTGAACAATATATTCACTATTTTGTTCCACTACCTTCTATCTATCTTTCAGGCAATTTGTTTCAAATGAAGTTAAAGACAACTAAACACTACAAGAATTATCTTATAGAAAAATCTGAACAAACTTTTTGGCCAATCCAATAGCATTAAGACCAATTTATAGAATATTTTTTTAGAAGGAAATATCATTAATTGATAATAGTCAATTTATTATTTTGTTTTGAATTTTAATATAAACATAAATAGTTTAAGTATTTATAAAATTATTTATAGATATATTTAAAGTTGTAGACATTCTGCCACTTATGAAAAGACTAAAACAATACAGCACTAGGCAGAAAAAAATTTTTATTACAAAAAAAAATAATTTTCAACCACTATCAATTAGCTTATCAGTTTATTATATGAGAATATAGTATATAACCAATTGACAGCAATAAAAATATTTCTTTTTTATAATAAATGATATTTTTCTAACTAGTTCTGTATTGTTTTAATCTATTCATAAATATTTATTTTTCTGTTCATAATAAATAAACTTGATTAATTAAAAACATTTAAAATTTTATCTTACAGGTTGTAATTCCAAAACTTGTTGCTGAAGATTGCTGTTATATTCTTCAAGATGTGATTTTTCATCCAAAACTTTATTTAATTGTTTTTTCTGTAATTTATATTAAATAATATAATAATATTTATAAAATTAGATATAATAAGAAGGTTTTTTAATCAAAGATAAGAAAATTTTAAATAATCTATTTAACTGTAATTTAAAATTAAAAGTACTTTAAGCAGTAGCGTAGAAATGCGACAAAACTTTATTCTGGCAAACATTTTCGGTTCAAAATGCTTTTAATTTTAAGTTACAGTATTGTTTGCAAAAGAGCAGTTATGGATTTCAATAATCTACTTAACATATTCAATATGATTTTACTGACAAATCATTTTGAATATACTCTTTTTTATGATATTCAATTTTGTATCATATATAGAGCTTATCTGCTTTTCCATTCTGAGGCATTGTAGCTTACTTTTGTTTAATATTTAATTTTTATTCACACTAAAGTAGATAATTAGGTTTCGAAGAATATATACTGAAAATCCAGATTTCTGAATACTTCATTTATAAAATATATTAAAGAAATAAATATATTTCTGATACTCATATCTATAATTAAATTTCAACAATAAAAGAGTTACAGAAATTCAGAAAACCTAAACAAAAAATTAAGAGAATGAAGAGAAAAAAATGGATATAGAATAAGTCTAAGAATATTCTGACAGTTCGAATATTAAATATTCAGGATTAATGAAAATTTGATTAAAACTAGTCAAACAACCAGTTATAAAAATTTAGAATAAATAATAATTTTAATAATTAAATAAATTTTATCTATGTGATATATATAGTAATTAATAATCTAATTAAAATTTATATTTGTTATAAAAATAAAAATTTATTCTGAACCAGAGAAATTCAAATATCTTTAGGATATCTAATATTATATTAATTAGATCATTAATATATATGACAAATTTTTATTTCAAATAATTAATTTAAATTACAGTTAAGTTATTAATCAACTATAATTTATTTATTTATTAAAATTACAATTTATTTTAAATTATTTCCACAAGAGGTAATATCTAGCTAGTTTGAATTAAAGCATCCTATGTTAATGTTAATTGATCAAATTATATTTATTTTCACATTTTTATCTGAAAACTAACAAAAAATAAATAAAAACATTATATTTAATTAGATAAAACAATTAAAGATTTATTATTTTGAATTAACATATCAAATATTTATACATTTATGCTAAGTGAACCTAATACTTGCCAAATTTTATCTCTTGATATGTTTAAAAGAAATTTTAATCATTTGAAATAATTTTAAATTAATTTTAGTGCCATTAGTTGAGTCTGTTGTTAATGATCAAAAATTAATTCTAAAATTAATAAAACTATCTGAAGATTCAATCACTAGGTGGCCTCGTGGTCTAGCAATAAGATATTAGTAACCCAAGGGTCCCTGGTTTGATTCCAGACAGAGGCAGATTTTTCTTCTTCAGATAAATTAATTAAAAATTCTAGTTTAATTATTAATTCATATATGGCACCACTCTTTGATTTAATCATTAATAAATATTCTAACATGATGGCACTAAAATTAGTTTAAAATTATTTCAAATGATTAAAATTTCTGTTGAATGTATCAAGCATCAAGGGATAAAATTTGGCAAATATTAGATTCATTTAGAATAAATTCCCTTGAAGTTTGTTTACAAAGTTTAAGTTTTAATGACTGTGCTTATATATTTATGCTTATGTGCTTATCTTTTATTAGAGATTCTATTGATTACAGTGATGATTATTTCATGAAAAACCATCATTATAATCTAAATAATATATAAAACAAAAATATCAAATTTGTATTTTGCTCTATTCAAATTAAAAATTATTTAATAATTTTAGATATAATTTAGTTAAATCATAATAAAATCCAGTTATTTTATTTTTGCAATTATAATTATTCTTGCTATTCTGATTAAAATCACTTTGACAAATTATTCATGAGTTACATAATGTTTTAATAAACATCACTATATTATAAATTATGGTCATTAATATATAAAATTTTAATTTAAAATTTGAATTTATGTACGATTCATGTAAATTTATTGATAGAAATCCTCTCTCCTTTCTTACCAATAAAATTACTCTTCTTCTTACCAATAAAATTATATTAAGTAATGAAATAAATAAATGTTAAATATAATTTGAAGATTAAAATGACTGACTGTTTTTTTCACTATAATTATTTACTTAAAATAAAATCACAGCACTACTTAAATATAAAAGTAGTTTGTTAAACAAGATCAGAAATGTTTTTGGCTTTACATCAATATGTTTCATCAGTTAAAAATCCTTATAACTTATTTTGAATTGATGAGTTCTTATTGATATAATGATATAAAAACTAAAATTTTTTTTATATTTGTTGAATAAAATATTTATATAATATAATTATATGCACTTATCTAAAATTTCTTTAAGGAATCAAATCATGAAACAAATAAAATTTAATTAGCAAATGAACTTACTAAACTTGCACAGGCTTGCTGTCTTTCTTTTAATTCATCTTTTAATTTATCTAAATCAGCTTCTGTTTCTGCTATTCTTTTATCCTGAAAATACATGATTAATAATTATCTTTCCTTTATATTAAAATATTTTTATAAACATCTTTTTTACCTTTTCTTTCTATTACAATTAGTACATATTGATAAATTATAAATTAAATATTAAAATTATCAATTTTATCTACACTATATACTCATGTGAAAATCAAAAAATTTTTGAAAAGAAGTCACTTTGTGAAGATGTCAGCTTATATATAAATCAATTAATATAATTTAAATCTCATCAAAAAATTAAAATTTTTTGATAAAATTTAATATTGGCTCAGTTGCATTGCACCTCATTATTCTGGCCAAGCATTTTTATTAGAATGCCATGTTGCTGTTCAATATCACTAATTTATAGGTTTCTCCATTGGCTGTGCACTTGCAATCAGTCTCTGAAAAATAAACTTTTTGTTTTCAGATATATTTGCATTCATATATTATTCAGAGAATGTTTATCTGTTTTTAGAAGAACCATGCACTTGCTGCCACATACACACACAAATGAAACTTAAACAAAATGAAAAATTTCACAATATTGCTACAGTTTAACAATTCATTCTCTTACATATAATAATAAAAGCTTTCATTTATAACAAAATAATACAATAAAAAAAATAATAACATTAAAATTCAAAATCTTACAGCATTCTCTTTTTCTGTCACAATTCTTTCAAGTTGTTCCAAACGTTCTCGAAGAATTTGATTTGTTTGCTGAAGAGCCAAATATTGTCCAAGATCAACTTCAGATCTTTGTTGTGCTGTCTGTAGATATAACAGATTTTATTTTCAAAATATATATTTAGTTTAATCAATAAAATTCAACTTTTATATTTTAAGCAATTTTCATACACAAAATTTCCAAGAATATTTGAATTAATAATAAATTAATCATGCAAACTTTGAACATACAAACAAAATAAATGAAATAATCATTAATATCTTATATTGATAATTTTATAAAAAAAATATCTGACATATGTTAGTTGTAAAAAAAAAATCTGCATTATGCTAGTGGATTTGAATTCACAAACAGATTCATATTCTTAAAAATTCTTGTTATTTAGACAATAATGTTAACAAGATATTTTTCATATATATTTTCAAATTATAATACCAAATGATTTGAAATAACAATCATTTTAAAACTAAAAAAATAAATGACTAAAACTAATTTAGTACTGGATCATATCCATATCTTTGCCTTTATTGAATAACTCAAAATATTACAGCAATTAAGCAGAAAAAATTCTTTATTTTGGAAACATTTTTGGCAAAATACTTGCTCTCTTTGGCCATATTGATTCATCATATATGATGAATCAATATGGCTGAAGAGAGCATCTTATCAATCACATTAACAAGATCACATCTTTGCATTTCTCCTATACAGCATAATTAGAAAATCTTATAAAACATTGTAAACAAATCTTAAATATATTAAGATATATTTAAGGTTTTTTAAATAAATAATTTCCGGAACTTATTTAAAAAAATGTTTTTGGTAAATTAAAAAACATTTAATGAATATTATTAAAACGAACATTTGGCAATACTATATTAATGTTTCTTGAATTATATATCTGCTCTATAATACAATATAATTAATATTTTAAAACATAATTTAGAAAGTCTGTCAAAATATAATCATTTGAATATCATACAATATTAAAATTCACTTTAAAACTAGGAAAATCATTTACAAAAACTATGATAAACATGCTTTAAATCTAATTGAGAATTTGTAGATAATTTCCACATTAGTTGTCCTATGTAAAACATGTGTAAAAATCTCAGAAAAACATTCTAAAATCAAAGAATTATTTTATCAAATATGTCAAAAATTAACTGATGAACTTGTACTGGAAAGAAAAATTTTACATGAAAGCCATTTTAAAATATTGACAGAAGATTTAAAAATTTTTGTTCTAAGAAATTTGATTCTTTGTTATGTTGGTCTATGAATATGAGCCTGAAGATGATGGCTTGAGCCGTTGAAAACGTTAGCAGAGAATAAACGTTTTGTTGAACTGTACTGCTAAGTAGTGCTTAAGTATTGACTTGTGTTAAACAGTATTAGAAAGCAGTTAAAGTTAAGTATGGATTTAAAAATAAGATTGGTTACAATACATTTTGTACCAACAACTTGTCTAAAAACAACAAAAGGATATTATATATTAATATATATACTTATAATATGATTTCATTATATCATATTATAATGATATATAATATTTTGGAAAAGATAAAAGATAACAATCTTCGTTGTTTCAGGATCATTTAAAAAAAGTCCATGATCCTGAATATCTATGATCCTGAAATAAAGCAATAGAGTTCTAAAAAAAGTTGTTATGAATAAGAGTTCTATTTGGAAATTCTATCATTTAAAATTCTATCAATTCATCAGATTTATGTTTGGAAATTATTACCAAAACATAAGGTTTTTCAATCAAGATAAAATAGTTCATGACAAAATTTATTTTCCAAGACCCCATTGCTAATAAAGAATTCTATATTGAAATCCTAAAATGTTTTTATGTTCTACATTTGATGCTGAAAATCCAATTAAAAGTAGCCTAGATTATGATAATGCTATGCTTCATAATTCTATACTTGTTACATCAATTCTATACTTGTTATTTGTTAGCAAAAGATGGCATACTTGTTAATTCCATATCTACCTTATTCTCTGGATTTAGCATCATATGACTTTTTCATTCAAAAAAATAAAAAAGGTATCAAAGAAAAATGTTTTCAAATTGAATGGCACCAAGCTGTAACCACAGATTTAAGAGATTTTAATGCAAACAGCTACAAATGTTCTATCAACAAATTTTCTTAATGGTTGAAAATTTGCATAAAAGTTAAGAGAGATTATTTTGAAGAAAATGTAATTAATAAATAAATTAAATATATACTTATATTTTCAATTAAAAAAATACAGAAATTATTGACTGCATTTACATCTTGTGTATATATGCATATATATTTATAATTTTCTTATACAAGCATAAATAATCAATTTATAACAACATTACCAACAAAGAAAATTAATATAGGATAATAACAGAATGAACTATATAATTTATTATCTACATTTATATCAAAATAATATAATTCATAATGTTATAAAGATTAATCATTAATTCATAGATGCACCACTCTTTGATTTAATCATTAATATATTTATTAATTAGGAGACTGTGCTAATATTAGTTTAAATTCTTTTAAATTATTAAAAATTTCCATTATAAAAAATATATCAAAGGAGTATTAGGTTCAATCTGGGTATTTCCCTTGAAGTTTGGTCTAAAAAATTTATGTTATAAAGAGATTACCAGTAGTGTATTTGTTAAGAAATTAAAAAATAACTTAATTTCTAGCACTTAGGTAGGATATAAAAAACTTTATTATTATGTAGTCACAGAAATGTTTTCAGTCTATTTGACCTTCATCAGTTGTACATATATTGCATGCAAGACTTAATAGCATTTAAGAATTTTCTCTGACTATATACAGTATGATTAGATAGTTTGTAAAAAAATTATATAATAAAGTTTTTTAAAACATCATTTAAAAAAAAACTGTTAAATTTTTTTTGTGATTCTGAAAAAATATAACAGTGTTGATTAAACTTAATATACAGTACAGATAATTCTCAATTTACAATGGAATTCAGTTTTGACTTCTACCATTGGAAGTTGATAATGCCCAAAATTTATAGATTTCTTATTTCTAATGTTTACAAGAACTCTACTGTATATATTATTTTAATAAAACAAAGAACACAAAACTACAAAAATCAGACACAAAAAAAAGAAACACTTTCAAAAAAGTCTATCATTGGGTCAGGGACTCAAACTCATTGTATTGTATTGAATCACAGAATTAATGGATTTCATCATCATTGTAAGTACAAGTTGTTATAAGTCAAGGATCATCTATGTATGTAACATATCTGAGTCATACATTATGGTTGAAACAAAATCAAACTATGTATTTTTTACATCAAAATAGTAGATAAAGTTCCTATAAATAAAAAAATATTAAAATAATTTGCATGATTTCAAGAAATGCAAATGAAAATCATCACTAATTTGACAAAATCTCAGCACTTTCTGCAGTCGAAAACGACAGTTTATTTAATTGAACATACAAAAACAAACGTTTTCGATGCTTACAGCATCCTCCTCAGGCTTACAAAACTCAGAGAGCAATCGAACAAAATTTTACTGTTACTGGTAACAGTAAAATTTTGTTCGATTGTTCTCTGAGTTTTGTAAGCCTGAGGAGGATGCTGTAAGCATCAAAAATCATCAGTAAGAAAATGCTTGTTTCCTGTTCTTTACTTTCCATTTTACTTTTCACATTAAAGGTGTTAAACTAACTAAGTTATGGATTTTTTTACTTATAAATGGATCAATATACATTTAATGAAGTGGCAAATATAAATCTTATTTATGGAAAAACTGATGGAGATGAACATTCATCTGCAAGATGCTATGCAGAAAAATTTTCCAGCCTGATGGCATGCTAATTTGAGAATATCTATCATAATTGATCAATGACTTAGAAAATGTGATTCAGGTTCATTTATATCCAATACTATAAATCAGTGTTTCTCAAACTTTTTCAGTATACTGCCCACTTTTAGAAAAAACTGAATGCTCAACACTCTCCAGAAACCCAAATCTATATTTTTTACAAAACATGTAAGAAAATAAAACAGTAATGAGGAAGTTGGGTTACTTGTATATTAATAAAATTAACAATAAATACATAGTCATGTTTAACTAAACTAGATAAGAGGACAGGAATATGACTTAAACAAATAACAAAAAATATTCAGTGAGAAGGATGAGCCTGATGAGCTTGTATCAGCTTGGGTTGAGTCCAGTGACATACAATGCTTCCTTTCCTGTGATCCTTGAAATGCAGGTTTTCGATCATATTTCGTGTCCATTTAGAGTTCGGGAATTCAATGTTTACGTACTGAAAAATCATAGGGGAAATTGAAAAAATAATGTTCTGATTTTTTAAAATGAATGCTACTTGGGAAAATAATGTAAGTTTCACTTCTGTAATGGATGGCATAAAATACGAACTTTTTTAACATAGTTACTTGAAAAAACCTCAATTATAAGACACTAAAATTAACTTATCGATTTTGTTTCAAGTTCCAGTTCTATAAAAACACTGTGTATATAAGATATACAGTAATATTTAAAAAGTGTTTTTATAATTCATTCATTCAATTATTTCTTCCACTGTGTCACCAATTTTTATATAACACTCCCTAATATCACTTGGAGTTTCAAATGTCCCCTTAAACTGCTCCAGTGCCCACTGGGGGGCAGTACTGTCCACTTTGAGAACCACTGCTGTAAATTATTGATGAAAACAAACTGTAAACTTTCATGGAAGAATAATAATTCATGTTATTGAATAAAATCACAAAGTAAATATAAGAATGTCATTCATGATATCTACTCTTGGTTAATCAATGGCTGACAAGCATTTTATAGTAAATCCAAATACCTTTACCATTTATATAGTAATTCAGGCATTAAAAACTACATGATAAACCAACAAGAATTGAACTGTGCCAATGGATTCTCCAAAAAATCAGATTTAATCTTGATTTTTTCAATTTACTTTTAGTATATTATAAATTATGATTCACTCTAAAGTAGAATTTTTAATTCATCAACAACCACATTTGACTGGAAGAAAATTTGCATGCAATTCAATATTCATGATATCAACATGAGTTTTACATAAATTTATGGATAAAAATTACTGGAAATGAAATAATAGGCCCTTTTAGAATTAAGTTGTCAATTAACTGGTGCTGTTTATTTTAGATTTTTGAAAAATTATCTTTCAACTTTAATATAAAATATTTTATTAGAAACCACACAACATGGTATTATTATATAATGGTATACCACCACATTTTGGTGCTGAAATTAAGCAATTTTTAGAAGCAGAGTTTTCTTGCAGGTGGGTTGGGCATAGTGATCCACTCACATACCCCCGAAATCACCTGATTTAAATCAATATGATTTAAATCAGGTAATCACTATTTTACATATGGGGCAAGTTAAAAATCTTGTGTATCAATAACAGACTAATTCAGAAGATGAACTTCTGAGAAGAATTAATGTTGCATTTGCAAACATTCATGCCATCCCAGATTTGCAAGAAGAATATGTCAATCAATGATACAGTATGCAGAGAGATGCATTCTTGCAAGCAGTGAATATTTTGAGGAATTCTTGCAATTCCTCAAATTATTAAGTATGAAACATTTAATATGCCAAATATATTTATATTAAATTAATAAATTGTAATTTTATTTAAAACCCCATTACAATATAAACATGCATATTTCTCTTTAATTAATACAGCAATTTTGGACTTTTATTTATAGAAACTTTTTCCATTGTTTTCAAATAAGAAATTTATAGTTTGATTTTGTCCCAACAATTAGTGGTCACATGCATATATGTTTATGAATGCAAGTATAAGTTATACATTGACTTCAATAATACCATACTTACTCTTGTCAGGACTCAAGGCACTATTAAATTCTTAATCTGGTTAAGAACCAGAGTAAGAATTTAAAAATATGTATATACTATATAAATATAATTACCAGAGCCCAGGTAAAGTATTGCTAAAAGATGGTGGAGCAATGTACAGTACTGTTTTATACTTGAAAACAATTCTGTTGCCCTTGCTTAAGTGGTAAGAAAAATAACTATAATACTCAATTATGACATATTGTTAGTTTGAGCTCAATGAAAGTAAAAACTGTTTTGATTTTTATTTATAAAATCTATTAAAATATCTTAATTTGATCTCAATATTGATTAAAATTTATAAGTTCTTAAAAGCTTTTTGTCAAATTTAATTTTTAAGACCTCTCATACCTGTGTGGCCACAGACTAGCACCTCAAGTACCTATGATATATCTCAGATACAATACAACTCATTTGCAAATGATGTTCAATATCTATGACATCCATTCCACAAAGGAAACAGATTCAAAAGGGACAATAGGAACAATTGCCAATATTGACATATTATTATTATTTTTTATTTCAAATTATTATTATTAATAAAATACCTATTTTTATCTATTCTCTTTCTTTTTATGTATACAATATAAATGCAGCATTAATAAATAACATTTACATAAAAACTGTTATTAATTAGTAACATTTCAATAATAAAACATAAGAAATAACCTTCTACAAATATTTCCTAGATCAGCATTATGTCCATAGTTCATATCTAAACTACTTGACTGATTTTGATGAAATTTAGTATTTATGCTTTCAATCAAAATACATATAGGAATATACTTATATTAATATAATTTTATATCTTTAATTTTAAAATTAAATTATTAATTACAGTATAGTTTTAGAGCTGAATTAAAAATTTATTAAAACAAAAATTAAATTTATTTATAAAAACTTATTTACAAACTTTTGAATTTTAATAATTTAATTAATATCAATTTCTTCTGTTAATATTACAGATATAAAGTGTTGATTAATGTTAAGCGAACAGTTTTTTATTTTCTATAACTAGTTATAAGCATGTTTTAAGTTATAAAATTTTAAATAAGAATTGAAATTTTTTTGTTCCTGAAAATCATCTCTTAAGACTTTATAAAATTTTTAATATAAGAATGAGATACTATATTATATAATTTATTATACACTGTAATATTTGGAAATTAAATTTTAATATGCATTTTTAAATCTCAATTATTTAACAGATAAAACGGTGTTTACAAAACGAATTTTATGATCAGCCTATGTGAAAGATTGTAAAGTCTCAGCTATACAATTTATTCTTTGTATAGTCATCTTATTTTAAAATACTATTTCACAACATTTTTTTTTAGGAATGACTCTTTTTAGAGTATCAGAAGACCGTGAAATTACTGTGACCTATAACCCATGACCCATTCACATAAACGTTACTATCTATCTGCTATTTTTAGAAACGAAATATAATTTTTCATACAATATGGTTATAAAAAAAATTAACGTACCGGAATTAACAAATATTTTCTCATACGATCTCATACGTATAATTAACTTTGTGGTAGTTTGGTGTAGTTTATTTTAAAAATATGTATAAACTTGAAAACATAGATAACTAATGATATGTTTAATACTATGTGAACATTTTATGATATATAGCATTTATTCAGAGACAAATCTGTAAGTTCTTAAATGGCGATTTACCATGTTATACTAATTACAATATTATATTATTTTTGATTAATACTAATGACACACATTTATTTATATACAGTATATATATAAACGAGAATGGATAAAAAATATTTTATTAATTGTATAAACTTTTGAAATTCAAAAAGAAAATAATATGATGAGTTCAACAGGAAACAATAGTTAATGGTTCCTATACGTCAGTGGTTCTCAACCTTTTTTGCTTCATTCCCTCTTTTCAACTTACCAGTTATATCAGGATATAATTTCCCCCTTCTCAAAGATAGCTTAACTCAAAAAGTATATTTTGCATTCTGCTCTTATTTATGTATCGTACGACAATTACAATCAGAATTAGATTTGACCTTTAAAATTAAATAAAAAGCATTATTTATGATAAATAAACATTATAGCAAAAAGGTTTATAATGGATATTTTATTTCATTAGTGAATCTGATTCCCGAGACATTAAATTTCTTCTTGGTTGAGAACCACTGCTATAATCTACCATTCTGTTTGTTTTTTCTTCATGACAGTTATTAATAAAATTATTTTCAAATGCTGATACTATATATTTTTTTTTATTTCAAACTTGAAATTTTATGGCTCACAATCCACAAGATTGGTACTTTTTGGTTGGGAAATGCTATTCTGAAAGTAGTTTTTTTAATGCTAAATTAATTTTACAAATTAATGCCTTTTTCGTAGCTTTTTTTCTGTTAAAAATACGAAAAAAATTCTGTTTTCACCAATATATCAGGATCAATTATTATTTCTAATAAGAGTAGGAATACTTTAGCGTCTATATTAATACAGCATCCATTCTTCGTCAACTTAACAGGACCTCTTTCAGAGAAAATGCGAGGCCCGGCACATCTAATATTTCTGAAGCACTTTCAAAATTTAAAATAAAACTGTGGACAAGAAAATAAAAACAATTCAATTATAAGATTTATTTATTTCGTAGAAGCTTGCTTTCATTTAAAATGACTATACAGTGGTAAAAAAAAAAACCCTAAAATCGTGAAGCCCGGAATAGCCGCTTCTCTTGCCTCCATTCTGATGGGCACTACTTACAAGAAATTCTTGAATGCTTTAAAAAATGAAAACATAGATGATAATAAATACTGACCCCAATTATTTTACAGAATTATTCAATATCTACAACACTTAACTCAAAAATGCATTAATTAAATTGCCATTTCAAATTTGCAGAAAACACATAAATCGCAAATCCGACTTCTGTTAAAAATATTTCCTTACTCCACAAATTTATTAGATAAAGTTTATCAATGAAGCATTATTGCATAAACTCATATTTTCCTTTTTTTTATGCATCTATAAATGTTTAAATTATTCAAACAAAATTTAGCCACGTTCATTCAAAAATGTTAATAGACTATATTAATTATTCATCATCGACATCGTCATGCGAAAAGTCAGAGTAGCAGAAGTAATATTTAAATGTAATTTTAACATGTTCGTAACATTAAATTATATTTAATTCGGTTGGAAAAAGTTTTTTGCTATCCGAAAGGAACTGGAAAAAATTATTATCCTTTTTTTTTTTTATAGATATAGTATATAAAAATAACTACAATGTAATATACTTTAAAGCATTCCCATTACCATAAAAGAAAATTCTTTAGAATATAATTAAATATTCTATTTTAAATCTCTGTAATATCAAATTTGTCATTAAAAATATGTGGAACACGTTTAAAATTATATATTTACGAAACAATCAATGAATATTATAATATATATATAAAAAAATTAACTTAAAAAAAATAAAAAAAGAAAACTTACGTTTTTCAAATATACGCACTCACTACTGAAATGTCACTTAATCAAGAACATAAATGCTTTTGAAACTTTTTATAGCATATCCTGTTGTTATGGTCAGACTTGGGAAGACCTTTCGTATGACTGCTGTATGTTTCCATTCAATGGTATCTAAGCAACGGCGTGAGGTATATAAAGTGAGAGAGAAGGGAGGAACAAACGTCTATATGTGACGAAACTACCAGCGAGTCATAACAGTCACGTCATTCGAGAACGAAAAATCGATATTTATTCTACCAATAGTTAATGAGAAAGGCAGAAAACAACCGAAAACAAATTCAAATGTTCTGAACCATCATTTCGACCAACCCATATTCTCTTTATGTATCAGTAAACATAAATTATTCATAAAACTAAACTTATGTCATTTATTAATTAATCAGCACTATTTATTTATTTAAAATTATAATGCAATTAAATACATAAAATTATATATATATAGATATTCATTTGCAGATTGCAGATGCAAATTGCGTTAAAAAAAAAATAAACAGTTTTTTCTCACTAATTTATTTTATCGAATAGATATTTGAACGATCATACATTAATCATACATGCATAGTTTATGTCGTCTAAATTGGACAAACTTATGTCATTAATCTATACTAGAAGAAGAGACGCTATTCGATGTATAAAAGAAAAAAATTCAAAACATGAGAAAAATATAGTCCGACGTTATTCTGGCAGATAGCCAACCTCCAGGACCAAAGAAAATCGAAAAAAATAAACAAAATAACAAGTAAAAGTCTCTCCACCTCTTAATTGCGATTCTTTACTAGAAGATTGATTTTCTATGACCGAATGATTATTTATCATATTGATCAGATCCGAAAATATTCGTAAAAATTAGCTAAAACATAAATATGCATATATATATTTATATATTTTTTCTCATATAAGATAACCAAGACAACAGTCGCCATTAAGGGGGGACTTTATGTCTGGTAAACAAAATTCATGAATTTTTTTTTATTTTTATTTGTTCCATAAATGCATTAATTCTGCATTTCAATAAAATGAAATAATTCAATTTTAATAACATCTAAAAATTGTTTTTTTTTTTTTTTTTTTTTTGAAGATAAAATAATTTAAACTCTTAAATTTTATTAGTCCAGCATTTAATATATGACGTATAGTTCTATAATTTGTCTGTGTGTCTGTGCTTGTGATATAAAGCTGATTAATAACCAGTCAGAAATATATTTTAAAGCAGAACAAGTTAGAGAGATATATTTACAAAGCTATAGTCACATTACTTCAACAAGGTAAGAATTTTTAAAAATATTAGTATTTTTTTTTTAATTTATATATACTGAATTTTATTTTACATAATAATAATACCTATGAATAAAATATTCTCAATTATATTTAGCTTTTATACCACTATAACTTAATATAATAATATTTTTAAAATTTTATCTTCAAAAATTTCATAACAAATCTTAATAAATTTTTTTTTTTTTTTTCAAATTTAAAAGAATTTTTAATGACAACAAAAATCTTTATGATGTATAATAAATTAACAAAAACTTTTTTTTTGACAACTAAAAATAAAATAAAAATTCTTAAAATAAATGATAACAATTTTAGATTGTACACCAGTAACTTTCAATCTTCATAAGCTCCATAAAGACCTGAATAAAGGCCTAAAAATATATATATATATATATTTTTTTTTCTATAAAAAAATTTCAAAAATTTATTTACAGATTGAAAATATATAAAGATTACAAACTGAAAACAAAATTTATAAGAATTCTAACATTTTATTTATATATATGCTATTAAAATCTTCCATAGTTTTAGATTTATCTTAAAAAAATAAATATATAAAATTGAGTTTATATTAATTAATTATTTTATGCTTATTAATAATAATTCATGTTCTATAATTATTAATATATAAAGAAATAATTATGTAATTTATTAATCATACAATTCATGTATGTAATGGTTATGGTTAATAGTTTTATATAATTGTACATTAAGAGGAAAACTATTATAAATATTATAATAAATACTTATAAAAGGAATATTTCTTTAATAATATAGAATTCAAGCTCATGCCCCTTAGGCTTAGCTTCACTACATAGCATAAAGTCAACGCAGAAAGCCGGAAATACGGGTCCCATTGGTAAAATATTCGACTTTCGTTAGCTTAACCCTTTTCTGAATCTATTATTATTAATTAATCTTAACTAATATATTAAAAAATCGTGTAATAATTCACCTGTTAAATTGATATAACCCGATATCGTCTGCACATCTATATCTACTCTAGGTTGACCAGCGGAAGCCAAAGTCTCTTTAATCGTTCACTAGATGGAGTAGCATTGTACCGTTCAAATGAACCAATCAGAAACGGAATAACAAATCGTACGCGGTCGTTATAAATCATTGTACTTCTCGATCATTTTACGACGGATCTTTTAAAATTTTTCGTAAATCTACAGATCGTTAACGCGATTTAAATTCGAATAATTTTTTTTTCGAATTTTTAATATTATCTTGTATATATACAATTTCGTAAAATAGTAAATATATATATTTTTTCTGAATATTTTTAAAAATATTGCGAATTTTTTTGAACACGACGGATAAAGAAGTTATTTTTTTTAAGATAAAAATATATATTTATTTGTAATAATGGTATATTTACTTCTGTAGCTCTGGCTAAATGTCTTTCTAATAACAACCTTTCCTTGGAAGACTGCTTAATCATCATATGCAACTCCGAAATATCTTGATATATCGTTCCGTTCTGCGAACAGAAATGTGTGTTTGTAAGTCACATCATGATGATAAAAAAAATTAACTGGAAACAAATTATAATCATTCTTTTTTATTCTTTTATTTTTTTTAGTAAAAAAAAATTACCTTGTATTTTTCTAACAGATTTTCTTTCTTCCATTTGACTTGATTTTCCCTTTGTTTAGCAAAAGTTGCCTTGATTTTTTCGAGAGTAATCTTCTTTTTATTCTAGAAAGTTTCGTAAAACAAAGAAAAATGTAAATATTAAGATTAATAATAAAATATTAAAAAAAAGTTTAAATTAAAATTAACTTACGATTTTTTTTTTTTTTTTAATTTTTATGTCTTTCCAAAAAAAATTGCTCGTTTTATATACGATAAACTCACGTATAACGCGCTCCCCTATAATGCGAATTCGTATAACGCGACGAAAAAATTGCGATTAGTACTCATACAACGCTATAAACAGTCCCGTATAACGCATAGGATAAATTTTTTATAAACGTTACTTGTGCGTTTACTTATAATATTCGTTGATTGTAATAAAAACCAAACGATGGTTTGGTTTTTCGTTTCCATGACAACTTTTAACAACTTTTCCGTCGGGTTATACGAATCCGCGTTTTCGGAGTCCGTTTTATACGGGGCCTATTGTACATAATATTTTTAAAAACTTAGTTACCTGTATTCTGTTTTGTTTTTTCATTTATTAAAAAAAACTTTCTTTAAAACAGGTTAATTAACACTCTGCACACAATAAAATCATGCAGTAGAGTCTAACCCGACACATACGGGACTGGGGCTTGTCGGATTTCAGAAATTTGTCGGATTATCGGATCTTCAATGAAAAAATTGAAATTACTTAAACGAATACGTTCAGTTTATTAAGATTTTCCTGTCACTGTTCTTGCTGTTCAAATCTTCTACAAACCCCTCAATTTTATCCCGATTTTTTCACTTTTCCCGATTTGTGGCATTATGTAAAGGTAAACAACACACACTGATATAGCAAAAAAAAAAAAAACACTATTTTACACTGTAAACAGTGTAAAAACACTGATATAGCAAAAACACTGCTATAGCAAAAACACTGATATAGCTGAAACACTGATATAGCTGAAACACTGATATAGCAAAAAAGCAGTGTTTTCACTACATAAACACTGATATAGCAAAAAAAAGCAGTTTTTTCCATAAACACTATTTTACACTGGAAGGGTTTATAAACGTTGGTAGTGTTTATACGGGTTTATGGAAGATTTGAACAGCAAGAGCAGTGACAGGAAAATCTTAATAAACTGAATATATTCGTTTCAGCGTAAATAGTGTTAACATGTAAACAGTGTACTCAGCTTAAAAATTAGTCCGACTATAACGCCTGCGCAACGAACGAATAGCAACTGACAATGTGTTTGCATCAGTCTCTCTCTTGCACATCGACAAGTTGTGACATGAAGATTTCACGTGGGAGGCACATTGGTTTCGCAGAGTGTCGGACTACAGAGACTCAACTGTATTTGAAACTAACGCGCATCTCATTAGAATACGCGATCAGTGCCAACGCCACCTACACGAAGGTATTATAGGTGGATGGCATTGTCTGTGCTGGAGCCAACGATATATCGATGACTGGAACTCAGAGACAAGTTTAAGTACGCATAAAGTCGTCCGATAATGCATGTCTCGTATAATGCGGAACGTATCTCCCATTATACGAGGAAGTCTGCTGTATTATAAATACACGTTCAATGAAGTATTGTCGCAAAAAAAAAAGATGACAAATATAAAATTTTCCGGAAGTAATATTCTGCTTAATGATAATTTTTTTTTTGTTGTTTAATTTTGTCTGAACACGATGCGATCTTTAATTTAGAAACAATTACTCGTTCTAGTTTTAAAATTTTAATAAAACTGAATCGAATATTAGCTAACTGACTGACTGAATACGAAAGAATATTTAGAGGAAAAAAATGATAAAAATATATCTAAATTTTCTGAAGTATTTTTGTCAATTATATAACAACATGATTTGAAATAAAACTCGCAATTTTTTTTTTAAATTGAGTAATGCAGAAAATAATATAATTTTTAGGCACAATTCCAACAAAAATTTTTTTTCATTATTTCTGTCTGTCTGCTTGACAAATTCGGATTCTACTGAAAAGATTGTCATGGAGTTGTATTATTAAAGTTATGAACAGATCTAATTTTGAAAAGAAAGAAAAAAATTGAATAAAAAATAACTTAAAAAAATTTATTATTTCTTTTTGGTAGTCAACGATTTATTGAATTTATACCGAGATATATTTCAGAGTCTTTGTAAATTATTGGTATTTTGTATTTTTTAGTGTTTAATAGTAAAATTCGGATTAAGTACTGCAGTTTATTTCTCGTATAGGATTTAAAAAGGGACAATGAATTCCTGTATACAGCATTTTAAAATTTACTCTCTAATTTCTAGCTCTACTAAAGTGACCAGATTCTCTGAACTTCAACCCGGGACGATCTAGATATTGGGAACGTAGGGGATATAGGATGTGGAGTTGGACAAAATTCAAAAAAAAAATTTTGTTTGAAAAATAACGAAAAAAACAAATTATTAAAAAATTCGCAAAAAAAAAAAAAAAAAAAAAAAAAAAAAAAAAAAAAAAAAAAAAAAAAAAAAAAAAAAATAAACTAAAAAAAAAAAACCTTGTGTTTTTTTCT
>WUQG02437978.1:0-13815 GCA_011317285.2 Androctonus mauritanicus
GTTATTCTCGTAACAACACTAGTTATACAAAAAAAAAAAAAAGGAGACAAATCTACAGTATATATCTATTAATAATGGAACCGTTTTCTCACATGAAGAGGAATTACATTTGATTTATATTTATTCATTTTTACAATTATAAATTTCACATTAGAAAAAAAAAAGGAAAATTCCTTTTTAAAGCTTTACCAAAAATGTTTTCATTAATCTGTTTTCAGATAATTTATCATAAATTTAATGATATCAAAATGCATTATTTTCTACTTCCATTTTCCGAAATTACTTAAAATCTTTTTTCCTTCTTCTTCTTCTTCTTCTTCTTTGTATATCACAAAATTTCTCTGATGATCATTTGCTTCAGATTCTATTTTTCCCATAATTTATTTCTTTTTTTTCTAACAACAAGTTACAAGTTTTATAAGCAAACAGTTTATAAAATATAAAGAAAGATAAATAAATAATTTTCTTCGATTATTTATTAAAATTGCTGAAGTTGTTATTTTTTCTTAGTTCTATTTTTTATTTTTTATTTTTATTTTTTTAATATTAATTAAAATTCAAACATAAATAATTTTGAAACGGATCAGAAGAGATATACTGTATTTATTATTATTTTTTATTTATTTTATTTTTTTATTCGAACTGTTTATAGTCTGTAATCGTATTATTGTATTAAGAGAAATATATCCTCTCAAACTATGAGTTAAGCTCATTTATTAAAAAGTTTCTTTTAAATTCATTCTTTAACTTACTCGCCACGTTAAACAGTTTTACTTTCCGTTTTTAATTGATTACAAATTTTATAATCTTCATTAATTTGTATACTAAATCTACTGGATAAGGTAACTCGAGGGAAGACAAGAGTAGGGGGTGATGAGAGTGTTGTGATTGGGGAAAGATTGAGTTTTAAAAAAAAGAAAATTGAGTTCGTCATCATCATCATCGTCATCATCCTTTCAATCCAGGATATTGTGGTAGGCAGTAGCGATGGCGACGTTGTTGAATATCACGATTTTTATGTTGAGTATAAGGGGTATTATTATGATAAGAAGGGACCAAAATATGACTGGATTGAATGCATTAAATGCAAGAAATGGCTGCATGAAATTTGTAGTAAAGACAATTTCACTTGCAAAAAATGCTAGGGAATAGTGTGCTTTCTTCCATTCTTCTTTCTTTCGCATTGCAAAGTCACACTCTGTAAATCATATACATATAAAATATTCTTTTAAATGTGTAAACCTCATGTGTTGTGCCATCTTCCCCCGAGTTACCATATATAAAAATAATAAATATAATTATTAAACATTTAAACGTGTATTTAACTCATAGACAAGTACGCCACATAACTTACTACAATATTTGCAATGTCAAGAGTCGAACTCTCTCAAATATGTAGAAATGTAAAAAACATATTTTATATAGCTGTTGTATTCAAAAATCTCAAACGTGTAGATATTTATATACATTTAAATATTTCTTGTATATATATTTATATATATATTGTAGATGCAGTATCTAAAATATAACAAATCTGTAAGCTTGTAAAAATTCACTGTATATTGTAGATATCAACAAAAATCACAAATATATCGATGTTTAAAGATATCTGAAAATATATTGCATACAGTATACTTTATTTATATTGTAGATATATCTACAAAAGTCACGAATGTGTAGGTTGTATATGTTGTATGTATATTATAAATATCTATAAAAGTTACAAATATTTAGATATTTTATGTAGATTGTAGACACTATAAAAACTGCAAATGTGTAGATGCTGTATATATTAAAAAGAACAACGAAAGAAAGAAAACAGAAAGAATAAGTATGTATATTGTAGATATCTACAAAAATTACAGATATGCAGATATTGTATATATTTAAAGTTATATTGTATGAACATATTGGAGATATATTCCAAAAATCAGGGATATGTAAATATTTGAGATATTTATTGATTTTCTAACAAATAAATTAAATTTTTACAATTTGCAATAAAATAATTACCATGCAATTGAAATTCGGATCGAGCGTTACTGAACAATCAACAAATTGCATTCAATATTTTTATGACTTCATAAATTAATTGCGTAAGTGTAATATTAGATTAAGGTAAAATATCTGTTATGAATATATTCATTATATATCAGAGATCATCATCCCCATCTATAAGGAAGCATATCTTTTATCGTAAAAATGGAATGACTGATGAAGTTCAGGAGTTTGATAAATCGCGAATGATGAAGATCTGGATTTTGATGAATGCTTTCGAGTAAGAAACGATTTATTTAAAAAATTTAATAAAATATTTTCTTCGAATTTAACGCTTTTTTTATTTTTTATTTTTTTTATTTACGTATTTTATATATTTATGGAACCGAAAATCATTTCATCAACAACGTGGACATAAAATACTGTGTAACATTTACTGAAACGTTGCTTGTACAAGGAATTTTAACTAAGAAAAAAAAAGGATAAAATAAATTTGCAATCTATTAAACTAGAATTTCCTTTCAAACTACCGGCTACTTTTAAAGAATAAATTAAAGATAATTATAACAGTTACAAAACTGCAAATTTATCACGCAACTTTAAAAACTTCGAATGGATCATTACGAGCTTTTTTCCTAACTCAATCTTATTCTAGAAGAGGAAGGAAAAAAAAGAGAGAAAGAGAGAGAGAGAGTGGGAAAAAAAGAGTGACTAGTAGTAGTAGTAGTAGTAGGTCTGTAATTTATGACTCGGATTCATAGTTGAATTTGTAACTGTAATCATGATTTGTTATACATAGCTTCTGTTTTAATAATGAGGAGTATCGACTCTTGCTTAGCAATGATTCCTCTATCACACCAAATATGTATTAATGGCCATTCGTCGTGTACATTTCGTCATTGACTTTTAATATCATAGTGCGCCAAGTGGCCTCATCCGAGGCGTGACTGGCAATAGAATATAGGAGAAGGAGGAGTATAAATGTGACACGTGTTGTCACGTAGGTCATTTGTCATTAACCCCCCACAGATGAAGATTCTTGGAGTCTTTCGTCCCACAGGTGACATTGCTAATTGAGATATCCTATCGATAAAATTAGAGCCAGTTACTCCAATTTATATAAATAGTTTGGTTTATCGCAATTCTACTAATTAACATTTCTAATTAAATTCGATATAGAATGATTTTTAAGCTCTTAAAGGAATTAAGAAAATGCCAGAAATTAATCTGGTTAAAGTTAATAATGTCCGAATGCATTTTTTCGATGAGAAGAACAACTGATAAATTCGAAAAATTCGAAGTATATTTGGCATTTGTTGATATACCATAAGAAAAAAAAATTTTTTTATTGTATATAACAGGAGAAAAAACATTAATTTTAAAATTCTAAAAAGGAATATATATAGATATTTTCCTTTTTGTGATTTTTCGAAATTGTTTTCCTGTGTACATTCCGTCTCTCGGGCACATTATTGACATAAAGGATAGAGAAAAAATAAAGATCCGAAAAGAGAAATATGTTGCAACAATATTTATTGTGATATAATGATGATACTGAAAGTAAATTCCTCATATTATTTATCTAAGTTTTAAAATTACCATAGTCGGATATCCTACAACCAAAACTGTGAAAAATTCTAAAATGCTAATTTAAACGGAGCGGAAAAAAAAAGAATGGTTAAAGATTAAGATTTTATGGTAATCACGACACACAATAGCATTAGAGATTATGTTTGACTGCAACATTTATCTAATTTAAAATTGCATCTCTATAAATATTGTTGATAATGTGATTACCGCTTAATGCAGAATTAAAATTCTAAATTATCTCTCTTTTTTCCCCTCTTTTAAATTGCAGTTTAAGGAATTTTACCATATACATATAGCTTCTATAAACTATAAACTGTCCTGATTAACATCATTTTATAGAAGGGACTCATAAATAAAAATTAAAAAAATTATAATCTATGCAAGCCATTAACTGTTGATTATCTCGTTGTTTCATAATAATTATCAATTTATCACAGAATAATACATCATAATTTCTAACAAAAACCATTAGTTTTATGGTTATTTATTGATAACCTTTGGAAAATCTTTTAAATCCTTAATAACGGACGGTAAGCTTTGAAGGAAAGAATAAGTAAAAAAAAATAAGAAGAGGAAGAGGATCCAATATATCAATACTTCTTTAAATAATACAGACGAGTTATTTTTGGTCCAATTTATCAATTGTTTCTAACGATTTATTCGAAAGAATATAGAAACTGCTGCAGTTCTATCAAGCCACTCTATATCCAACAGTAAAGGATAACAAAATGACATGTTTGTTCCGAACTTTCCCCGCCCCTTAGGGGACCACAGACATCATGGTACCTGACTGTGATGGATACGCGCTGTCGTCCACACCAATATAAGTTCGATAGAGCTTTACTCCCAACAGGACTTCGAAACGGCAGCAATTAATAATCATTTTTCCTCCACTCAACCTCAGGGGGTTCGATGGCAGTTTTCTCTTTCCAAAAGTTTCTCCCATTGAAAACGATTGTCGTTGCTGCCCGTTCTAAATGTTGCAGATAGCTTGCTGCTACTGAATTATTTATGATTTTAAAGCAATTGTCATTGTTAACGAAATTATCAATTTAATAATTAATGAAAAATTTTACATTTCAAATTAAATTGTTATTTATTCCTCTTTAACATTTTATGCTTTTTTTTTCCCTTCTTTCTAACGTCTTTGCAAAATGCAAATATTGAATTACTTTCGGATAGAATTCGCGAAATTTTTTTAAAATTTCACACAAATATTTTTTAATAATTTATATTTGATTTAAAAAAAAATACTTTCAATAAGCAAAATCTTTAATAAAAAATGTTTTCGAAATTTATTACTCTAGCAGCATTTTAAGATTTAAAATCTGTGAGATTGTATCGAATTTCTGTACATCATAAAGACATTAGAGACCGGTATTATTATTTTTTTTTTAAAGAAGATTTATCTTATATTTTTATGCATTTATATGCGTATCTTTAGGATATAATGTAACAAATTAAACTATAAAAATAGAAGTAATACGAGAGTCAAAAAATTCGTAAAAATAACCATTGCAAAGAAGAGGAACATATGCAATACGTTCTTGATTGATTTCGGTTGCAGTTTTGCGTGTTCAGAATAGAATTGATTCTGAACAGATAACCTGCTATTTATAGAAAATAACTGTAGAACTATTTCTATTCCCCTCTTGCTATCTACAATTTAAAAGAAAAAAAAAATTCTATAAAATACTCTATTCTGCCATTTTTTAAACTGATTTTAAAGCATTATAGTGAAAAATATTTCGCATATTCTCCATAGAGAAAATTTCATTTTGTGTATGCTGAAATATATGTAAAATTAATTCATTTCTAGCGAAAATTGTAACAAATATTTCTTTATGAGAAACTTCGGAACATCACGCAAAAATTTCATCCATGTTTTTTTTTTTCCTGGTTGGAATTTTAAGAGAATTTTTATTTTTAAAAATAACTCGAATTTTACGTGGAGATGTATGCTAATTAATTGAATTTAAAGGATATGCTTCATTATTATTTTGTGTGTTTTTTACTAAAAAATAGAAATGATAGCCTAATGAGTGTTTTAATATTCAATTAATGATATTAAATTTTGTTTTTCATTATGTAAATTTTGATTGATGTCTTAAATTATAGGTAAAGGTAAAGTAATTTTCGTAAAAAAAAAAAAAAAAGTTTTTCTTCTTCTTTTCCCCCCTCCCCTAACGTATTGTTATTGAATTATATCCAGGAAAATTGAGGGAAAATATTCTGCAACAATTTTCTTTAAATATCCACGAATTATTCCGAGAATTCCCTATAACACTTCTTATTTTAAATTTGATAGTTTTTTTTTTTTTTGTTTTATTTTAATATTATATTTTATTAAATTCTTTCCTTCAAGAAACTTCAGGGAATATATATTTTTCTAAATTTTCTCTGAATTTTACGAATACTTTTTGGGAATAGTTTCGAATATTTTTATTTTTTTTTATTTTGTAACTTCAGAAAATGTAATAAATATTTAAAAAAAAAAAAAAAAATAATGTTTTTATTCATGGAAAAAAAAATGTTTTTTTTTTTAAAAGAAGTTTTCTTATTATCCGCATCAGTTTAAAAGATAAAAAAAATAATAATTTTTTATTTGTCTAATTCTGCATTTTCTATCGAGTTTTACTTCTGAATTATGTTATCTTAAAAGCTTTCTCGGATTTTTATAAAAAAAAAAAAAAACTTTTTCTTTCTCATTAACATAGAAAAATGTCTCATGCTAGTGTATATACTACTTTATACGCTAACTATATATATAAAAAAAAAGTTTGAAATGTCTTTAAAAATCTAATTTCGTTCGTCAGTAGATCAAATTTGGATATCATTATAACGTTCGAAGAATTTTTCCAATTTCTGTAGTGCCAAGAAGAAAAAAATAATAATAATAATAAAAATAAAAATAACCTTTTTAACTTTGGGAAAGATTAAAAACCAATAAACAAACCAATATTCACAGGATTGGAGAGAAAATAGAGAATGTGCTGACGCTATTTCCCATGAGATGAAATCAAAAATAGAAGAGGGGTAAAAAGAAGAAAAAAAAAAAAAAAAGAAGCGTGGTATCGTAAGAAATATCCACTTTAATTCTGTTCCTCACGGGAGACCAAGACTAGTTAACCGAATCGACGGAAGAAGGGGGAGATATTTACGACGTACTTAAACCACTGCTGCGATTCCTTTGGAAGCAAAGCAGTAGCGATAAGGCCAAGCTGTCGCTAGAAGCCAGATTTCTGTTCACCGAGAGAAACCTATGATAACAGCACACAGCTGCCAACTAACCTGTAATTAAATGAGTTTGCAACCCTCTACTGTGGCTAATATGAAAGAGAATTACTTAATGATGAGTATACTTACTATGTATGCGGTTCCGATATATGTATATATATATATATATATAAATTTTTTAATTTAAAATTTTTTTTTTTTCGATTTTTTCCACGTTCTGATTTAGGTTATGAAATTAAAGTTGATATCGTATCTTCTCCAATAAGACGAAGTATGATAGTTTCTTCTTCGATTCACACCAACTTCTATTGGTTAAAAGTTCTTACGCTTGAGAAAAGTTATTGGTTTAGGTGGGGCAAAGACCTAACCGAGACAGTGAAAAACATGTTCTTAATGAATGTATATCCCATTTAAATTTTGGCACGTAATCTAAGCTAATGCTTCAGGCATAAGACATGTGTCTATTATCGTAGTTACTACCTCTAATCGCTTTCTTTATATTTTTAAGATTATTTATTGCTTAACGTTAATTATTCTTAAAGATTTTTCATTGTATGAATTGCAATCTCTTTTCAACTCTGTATTTTTTCTTTTCTTTTTTTTTTTAAACTCCTGGACCAAAATCGATGGAGGTAAATCATATACCTCTCACCACTAGGTATCTCTGTGAAATTACTTCAGAATTACATTTATAACATTGTTGTTTTTTTTTCCTTACCGTAAAACAGCATCGACATCAGATAAGAATCTAAATTAATCAAGTTTTCTTTCGTCATTTTTACGTAAAAGTAAACAAGCAACTCGAATCTCAAAATCATAAATCAACTGTCAATATAATATACACGATATATATATATATAAACAGAAGTTACAACCGCTGAACAACTTGGCAATTAGTAAATTTTTAAGAATACTTTAAAGGTCAGAGAACTCAAAATGTTATCCAGCAATGCAACAAAAATGACCTTTTAATAGCTCTTTTAGTAAAGAAGATGCGGGGAGAAGAAGAAAAAAAACAAGTAACAGAACTTGATCTTTAAGTCTTTAATCCTTATTTGCTCTTTAATTAAAATGGAATTGCTATTTTTAATCGCGTCTAATTAAATACATGTCTAGCTACACGTTAGACTGAAAAAAAAATTACATTAAAATCAATTAACAGTAGATAATGTGTTCATATATATATATATATATATATATAAAAGAAAATATCGCTATTGTACAGCTTAAATAGTCGTTATAATAGCAGTGTATATAGAGTATTCTAACAGTGATTCAATTATTGTATTGAATTCCTTCTCGGTTTCATGGAAACAACATAATCTGTTGTTGAGCGAACAATGCAACTGTCATTTTCGCCTCTACATAATTAATATAGTTGCTGGTTGCACAGATTCTCTTGAATCCTGCATGAAACAACTGTAACAACTAGAGGAGGAAGAGGATAACACTCAACTGCACCTATTGTCATTGCAGCGTAACTAGAGCCGTCATCTTTCAGCTTTAACGTCTGCACCTGACACCGACTCTATATTAAGACTGAATGGATACCATCCCATATAAACAAATAACAATGTTTAAAATTGTTATCTAGATTATTTTGCTGATTACACAAGTCTTGAATAATAAAGGAAAAATATAAACGAGATTTTTGTGTTTGCCCATTTCTTAATTTTCTCTAACGTCGACTACATAAAACTTAATTTTATTTGTTTTCTACACCATCATAATATTTTAGTGCTTTAAATAATAATAAATTTTGAGCCTGGCGAAAGAAAAAAAAAAAAAAAAGAAGAGAAGAAAAGTCGAAGTGGATAAACAAGTTTCAGATACCGCAGAAAGAAGAAATTGTTTATTTATTACTCATTAAATTTTTCTAACTCAAGAAATTTTGATACAAAAGTGATTGTAAGATTAAATACTACTTATTATTAATGATAATTAAATGGTTAACAGTATGTATTTTAGATGAGCATCGTGTCTTTCTCACTATCTTAATTATCTAATAGAAGTTTAGATTCGGTTGTAACCCATGCACATAACTATTTAACTGTGTAAGAGTTAGGTTATTCTGAAAATATCGATTGTATAATATGATAAGGACACAGAAAGAAAAGTAGGATCTACGAGATTTCTTCGTAAGCAGACAGTTTATAAAATTTCTCTTTAGCATCTGTCCCTTTCATCAATACCAATCTCCTAGAAGCAATAACTACAACACCGGGGGTTCTAAATTTTAAACTCAATTCAACATGTTCAGAAAGCTTAACGACTAAAATTATTAACTTCACGTTTCATTTTTAGTTATCGACGATGGTATTTATGTAGTAAAGCATAAATAAATCTAGTCCTTGACTATTCTTTTTAATCTACCGTCTACAAAGTGATATGTGAATCCTTTGTCTATGTTTATCACAACTCTGCATATTTTATGGCCAACTGTTTTGTTTCTTCTGTCTAAACCGTCTATGCACTGCAGGAGAACTGTCGGAATCACTTTGTAGCATCTTCACTAAATCACAGGATCAAAGGCGTGTGATCCTTAGATCGCGTCAAAGACCTACTTGTCCCTCTTGGTTAGTATCAAGATGTTTATTGCTCTTCCTCTATATATAACATGTCTGTCGTGATAATAATGATGTTCAATTAGTGTAAAGGTGTTTAAAAGTTAACAAGATTGGTAATTTGTAATCCAGGATACCTTTGACCAACTAACAAATGACCAGTTTGTATAATGAGCGCTCTGTTGTTATCTGATATTAAATTATGTAAACATTCATTAATTTTTCTGAGATGACAACATAAACAAAACATATACACAAAAAATCGCGATAAAAAATATATATATGTATACACTCTTAAAGATATGATGTATATATTTAACAACACGAGTTTTCCAATATATAAATCACTACAAAAATAACTTTTGTAATCTTATTTTCAAATATTTTGTAATTTTAGAAAAAAAAATATATAATATTTCTTGGCTAATTCTACACAAATTTTGATTAATGACTAAGGTTCTTTGTTTTGGCGAAAATATTAAAATTTTTTTTTTTTTTTTTAATATTTTCAAAATTATTTTTATGAATGAAAATGCTTGAAAAATTAAATAAAAAAAAAAGAAAGAAAGAAAGAAAGGTAAAAAAAAAAAAAAATAATATACCTTACATAGAAAACTTTAAGCTATTTTAATAATTTGAAAGCAAATTGGAGAGATACCAGAATCGAATAGCATCAAATTAATTTTCTAATTTTTTTTTTTTTAATTTTTTAATATAAAGTCTGAAAATTTAGTTTGAAGTTTGAATTTATTAATTAAGATTTTTACAATTTTCTTTTCTTTTTTTTCAGTTTCTTGCTCTAGTTACATAAATATTATATCTTTATTTCTATTTTATTTTATTTTATTCTCATTTTTAAAAAGTTTTATATTTTAAATCTTCTCGAAAATGGTACCTGTTCTTTTTTTGTTTTTTTTTCTTTAATTCTGTTTTATATCAAATTAATTTTATTTAAATTTTTAGTTCTGTTTTATATCAGAATTACAGAGAAAAATTATTTTTGAAGTGTTTATTTTTTATGCGAGTTATTTTGTTTTTTATGTTTACATAACTGCATGCATTATTAACTCTTACAGCATATTTATAACAGATTAAATTTATATTTTTATAAAAAAAATTATAAAATTTAATTTATTGAAATTTTTACTTCTGTTTTATTTAATTCAAAGAGAAGAAATATATATATATAAAGTCAAAAATATTAGAAATAAAGCAAAACAGAACTAAAATTTTTAAGTTTCAGAATTTTGTTTCAATTTATCATCAAGTTCTTCAAATATATTTTTTTTTTTTTAATGTTGTTATTTTTGTCCTATGTTTAAAATTTGATTTAATTTTGTCTCATCTATAATTTTTTTTTTTTAGTTTATTTACATTTTATTTATTTATTTTTTAATTTCTTCGGTTCATATTAATTAAAAATAAAATGTAAGAATTTAAAGAACTTGAGCATAAGATGAGAACTGTGTATACTTTAATTTCGTTTCATCTTTTAATACTTAAAATTTTTAATTTTTGTTTTACTTGAATTAATACGAAGAGAAGAAATTAAAAAATAAAAATGTGACTAAAAATTAACTAAAATTAAAAAATTAAAGGATATAAAATAAATAAAATCACATTAAAAAAAAAATTAAAATAAAAATAAAACCACAAGAATTAAAAATTTTAATAATTAAAGAATAAAATGAGACAGAACTTTAATAAATTTTTAAAATTTTTATACTTAATTTTTAACATAATTTAAGTATAAAAATTTAAAGAATTTATTAAGATTTTGTCTCAAATTTCGTTCTTTAATTATTAAAAATTTTAATTCTTGTTTAAAAAATAAAACGTAACTAAAATTAAAAAATTAAAGGATATGAAACAAATAAAAAATCATATTTAAAAAAAAAAATTAAAATAAAAATAAAACCACAAGAATTAAAAATTTTAATAATTAAAGAATGAAATGAGACAGAAATTTTTAATAAATTCTTTAAATTTTTATACTTAATTTGCATTAAAAATTAAGTATAAAAATTTAAAGAATTTATTAAAGTTCTGTCTCAAATTTCATTATTTAATTATTAAAATTTTTTATTTTTGTTTAAGAAAAATAAAATGTAGTAATAAAATTAATAAAAATTAAAATTAAAGAATTTGAAACGAACTGGGATTAAATTTTAAACTTAATTATAATTAAAAATTTAAAAACAAAGAATGAAATGAGATAGAATATATTTTAATTTTGTTTAAATTTCATCCTGACGTTCTTTAAATTTTTATATTTGGTTTTAATTAATACCAAAAGAATAAATGAAGTAAAATAAAATGTGAATAAAATGATAATAAAATTGAAAATTAAAGAATTTGAAATTTTCTTAAGATCAAATTAAAGAAACTATAACTAAATTAAAATAAAAACTGAAAAAAATAAATATGTAAAGGGTAAAATGAAGCAGAATATATTTTAATTTTGAAGAAAATTTTCATTTATATTTTTTATTTAATTCTAATTTTAAAAATTTCATTTAATTTTGTTTCAACACCGTTAATTTTTATTTTATTAACTTTTTTTTATTAAATACATTCTCATTTAATTTTTTTTTAATTGCTTTTCTTTGTGTTAACTAAAATAAAACATAAAAAGAAAAAAGTTAACGAACTTAAAGGATATGAAATGAAATAGAATATTTTTAATTCATTCTTAACTTCATTAAATTTAATGATTTTAATTAAGTTTGGAAAATTTCAAGAGAAGATGGCAACCTATTGTTGATGAAGATCTGAGATCAAAGGATCTCAGAAGGGAATGGACAAAGGACAGAACGCAATGGAGAAAGCTCATCAAAAACAGCGAACCCATATAGAAATGGGAAAAGCTTAAGATGAAGAAGAAGAAGAATTAAGTTTGGAAAATTTTAAAAGAAGATGGCAAGCTATTGTTGATGAAGATCTGAGATCAAAGGGTCTCAGAAGGGAATGGACAAAGGACAGAACGCAATGGAGAAAGCTCATCAAAAGCAGCGACTCCATATAGAAATGGAAAAAGTTTAAGATGAAGAAGAAGAAGAATTAAGTTTGGAAAATTTCAGGAGAAGATGGCAAGATATTGTGAAAGAAGATCTGAGATCAAAGGGTCTCAGAAGGTAAGGAGAAAGCTCATCAAAAGCAGCGATCCCATATAGAAATGAGAAAAGCTTAAGACGAAGAAGAAGAAGAAGAATTAAGTTTGGAAAATTAAAAAATTCAGGAAAAAATTTAATAAAACTAAAATTTAATGAATTTTAGTTTTATTAAATTCATCCATATCTCTCTCTCTCTCTCTTTTTTTTCAAATTGCTTCTCTTCTTTCCAACTTCATCCTCTCATTTTCTTTCATTTTATTCAACTTTATTCTTGATCCATCTTAACTTTACATATTTTTTTTTCTTTCTTTCTTTCATTTTAAGGATTAATAAAAAATATTCTCTAATCGATTTTTTTTTTCTTTATCACTTTCTATATAACTTATTTTTATCTCAATCCTCATTTACATCAGAAATACTACACACATTCAACTCTATATAGAGAAAAATATTTTTGGATGGTGTCTCCATCTGGCGATGAAAAATATTTAAATTTTCTACTTATTTAAATTGATAACATTTTCATTAATAAATATCTCATAAAAGAAGTTTATAAATGAGGAAGTAATTTTTTTTTTCTACTCGAAAATAAGAACGAAATGGGGGAGAAAAACAGTAAGAAAATTCAATTTCTTTCTTAATCAACTAAAGCAATTTTATCTAAATCTATTCCTTCATTGTGTAATTATTCCCTAAAGACTAATTTTTAGTTATAATGCAAGATAGAAAAAAATTGAGAGAAGAAAAAAATTTTTTTTCGTTTTTTCTATATTAAAAATCATTAAAGTAAGTAAGAATATGAAATACGATTTAATCAAAAAGATAAAAAAAAAGAAAGTAATAAAAATAAATAACATCTTAACCATAAAAACGAAATTGCAAACTTCATCATTTCTACTACGAAAACCTATTAAAAAATATATATCTAATTTATTAAGAAAAATAAAATTTCTGCCACATTAAAAAAAACAAAAAAAAAAAAAAATTTATATTAATATATAAAAAAAATATAAAGTTACGTATCGATGATGCATACAGTTCCCAGACGTGTGATACACACCTTTAAATTTATTCGTAAGTATTAGTTTCACCTGTAAAATTAGAATGTCAGGTGTTACTCCAATATTGCTACCAGCCGTGTGGCACAGCAGTTTCGCAGATTGGTTATACACGAAGCTGGGTGGCAGCCAGGTGAAAGGTCAGTCTAGTATAGCTACCGGACATCCATTATAGCCTGAAGGTAGGGCAGTAACACAGAACGTTTTGATTACCTATAAGACCAACGTGTAATCATATAGACTGTCAGCAATATC
>WUQG02437989.1:0-13814 GCA_011317285.2 Androctonus mauritanicus
ATTATTCCTGGCAGTGTATGCAGTTTGTTATACTATTACCATGAAATCTCAGATGTTCAGAATGGCTGAAGAATTAAGTGTCTTGCAGAAAAAGTTACTGTAATAAAAGAAAATTTTTTATATAAAATTTTATTGTATTTGAGTTTTTTCATCTGATATAATAAATCATCTGGGAAATTTTGAATTACAATAGATCCTTGACATTTCAAGACAAATGGGATTGTGAAGTTACTTTGGATTACCAAAAAGCTTGAACTGAAATATTCAAATTTTCTTTTAGTAATGTCTGATTTTATTAAAAAGAAAATATTCTGTATAAAAATATATATGACTACTTTTTTGAAATTTTGATTGTTTTTTTTGTTGTAAAATCATACCACCTTTCCAGAAACAGATCAACTGGTGTTGCCTCTTCTCACTGTTCTATGTAGTTCTAAAAATCAAAGATAAACGTGTAATACAATTACATACATACACTTTATCTACATTTAATAATTCTATAAATTACATAAAAAATAATCTTGACTATATTGTAATGCACCAAACTAAACAGAACCTCAAATAAATGAGATTCAAATTACTAAGAGTATTATATCTCTATAAAATTTTATGATAAAATATTAAATTTAAAATCAAACCAATTATACCTTAACAATAGAACTCATGACAGGTGATTCCATGAGACTTTTCAAAAAAATTAGATCTGTATCTCGGGCACCAACTCTTCCATTAAGATCTTCTATATTTTCTCGAACGTGTTGAAAGGCCGCTAACATACAAATAAATCATTATTAAGTTAAAAGCATTTTCATATAATATAATTAAACAATTTAATAAAGTATAAAGTATTCTAGCATCTGAAATTCTCCTTTAAATTTCTTAAATAATTATTTAAATTGTTAATATTTAATTAATTTCTTTAAATCTTCAGATTCAATATTTGAAATTTAAAGGAAATTATCAGCTGCTTACTTGTCAACTTCTGAATTAGCAATAATTAATTTAGAAGCTAAAATAACTTTTACACACATACAAGTACATTTATTTTTTTGAAGAAAATAAAACATAACTGAGAATCAAATACATTTATTAGACAATTTAAAAATATATAAAAGTGAGACATCTGACTTTGTTTTGCAGAATTAAGAATTTTTCCAAAAATGCGAGATATTTCAAATTTCTCTTAGCTATAATTTAAAAATATATGATACGAACGACTCATGATTTAATGTTCTTTTGATGGTATGTACAATAAAGTCAACATTTATGTTCATTTGACCAGCTCCACGGGCCGCAACAAGACTCCCGGCGGGCCACGTGTTGGCCACCTCTGGTATAGCTGAAGCTTTCGAATAACTACAAAGTTGAATATAATTTGCATAGTTGTATTCTAACAATATTTGAACCATAGTATATCGATGATTTGAATAAATTTAATTAATTCAAATCATCGATGGTTCAAATACAGATGCATTCTGTCAAGTTTACTGATCGCCGGTCAAATTCCAAAGTCCAAAATAATATATTTTTAAAACTTAAAAATACTAGTACTATATTTTAAGCTTTAAAAAATATAATATATAATAATAGAAACATGTACTTATATAGTAAAATTTTTATGATTTTTCTCAATATTTTCATTATTTTTTTCAATAAATATTTCTTCTGAATTAAATTTTTGCTTTTTATTTATATTTTTGAGAGGTGGCGCTTATAAGAGAAAATTTTACTACCGTCGTAATATAGTAGGTTGGTCATTCGAATTTTGTTATAATATTAATATTAACTTAATAGTACGATATTTTTTAATGAATTTCAGTTGAGTGTTTGTTTTTCTATTAATCGCAACTAATCATGGATTAGTGTATCATTAATTTGCCAAGATATACAGATCCGGTTTGTCAATTTAGGCATTTCATTCGTTGTTTTTGATACATTTGTATACTATTTAAATACTACTGTTTATTTGGAAGTTATTTAAGCAAGAAGAGCATTCATTCACCCATTTGTTTAGACTGTTAACAGATTATTATTATTATTATTTTTTTTTTGCATCCAGTAACCAGAGCATAATTATAAAACATTTTTGCTTATTGAGCATTTGCATTTATTGCCATATTAATATTATGTATGGGTGAATGGCAGCATTCAAATTATATTCTTACCTAACGTATTTAATTAATTAATTAAAAAAAATACAAATAATGATACAATTTCTGTATTGGCTAACATTGTAAACATGATGCATATTAAAAGAGAATCATAAACTGAATAAACTTTCTAAAAGAATAAACAATAATTTCACTCCATACTTAACTTAAACTGCTTAACTTGTCAGTTAATTATTATAAATCAGAAAAAACAGCACTATTTGCAGTTGACGAAACTGCAAGTAGTGCTGTTTTTCTGATTTATAATAAACAATAATTTTTTGCATTCAGATCGATAAAACATTTAATGTTTTATTTTTCGAAAGAATATGATGATATGGCTATTTAGTTTAAAAAAATCATATTTTAGAAATAATCAAAAGCTACAATTTTAAAAGCATTAAACCAGAAAGAAATTTGTATTATTTGAAAGAGATTTTCCAGTAGATGAAAATTTTCAATATGTATGACTGACAATATCATTGTGGTAAAAATTCGTATGAAAAGATGTATACATTTTCAAGTTATGGGAAAAGTTTAAGGGTCGGAATTACATAGTTATGACTCCTGGCCTTTTCGTTATCTTTTATTTATTTGTTTTTTTGAATGGTAGTGTTTTTGTTTTGAATTAATGTTCATAAAATTTTACTGTTAAAAATTTATATAAAATTTCATATATCTCAAAATTGGATCCCTTAGATATATGGTTCTATTGGAAAAAATTTACTTTTTCTTGATTTATAATTATCTGTAAATCTGTCACACTAATAGAGAGAGAGATTTTTCATAAAAATTCTATTCTTAAAACTATTATATCTATTCAGCACTATGACTTCGATATAGCCACTAAATTCTTGAGTGACAATTTCACTTTACACAACTAAACTTAAATACATCAGTATCAATGTTCAATTTTTGTCACAGGTTTTATTAATATCCAAATATTTATATTGCTTTTCATGAAAAATTATACAAAAATTAATAGTCATTTGATAGAGATTTCAATGAAAAATATTTTTACATAAATCAAGTATGTATTGTATAATTTTTTTCTATTTATTAATGATTATTTTCATTTATGATCATTTTTGCACTGTTAAAATAAAAATAACATGACAAAAAGGTACTTTGCAGTGTTGTTTAAATTTTAAAAGTTAGCCTTTCATTTCTTTAATTAAATAAATCATTAATCATAAACTATTGTGTTGTTGGCCTTTATTTAATATTACTATTGCAAAAATATTATTAAGAATGTAACTCCTGTTTTTTAATATTATGCCTTTAGGAAATAAATGCCTGTTTTATGAATTTTTATTTTATAAGTTTGCTCAAAATTGAGTTAACTTGTAATCATGAACTACCTATATTTGCTTGATATTCTCTAAGGAATCAGTCCTATTGAAAATTACTAGTGTGAAAGAATAGCACTCATATGCAGTTTTGGGAAGTTTTACTTGAAAGTTGTTAGCTATTGAAAATGATAAATATTTAATCATATCAGTCTGGATGATTATTTTTCAAAATGCTGTACAGGATGTCCTCAACTTACAATGAAATTATGCTTTGATAACTCCATTACAAAGCCCATAATGTTAATAATTTTATCATTATGGTTTTTGTAATGACCTATAATGGTAATAATTTTAGTAGCAATAATAGTCAACAGAATGCTGAATTCTTCAAGATGGTAAAATTGTCTAGATTTGATCTGGATCCTCAAGGTTATAAAATAGTCTGGAATCTTTGAATCTGGACTCCAGGGTGTAAAATCATCTGGAATTGAAATGAGAGCCTTAAGAGGGTAAAGTGATTGCTTTACTACATTTTTAATAAAACAAAAAATATTTCTAACCAAATATGCTATGAAAATAACCAAATTTGGAATATTGTAAGTACAATCTAAGATTGGAATATCATAAGTTAAATGACCATAAGTGAGGATAACTTGTATTATATAAATATCATCCACTTTAAATGAAACTTGTATATATTATCAGAATTAGTTAGAGGAGCAGTTCCCAATCTTTTTTCTCTCGCATATCTGTTGATTAGAGTTTCCATTTATGAGTATTGCTTCTTTTCATTACCCCTCTCTCATACTCTTTCACAGGCTGCACACTAATGCATTAGAGGTCAGCGAGATTGTGGAGGAGAGGACTGAACAGCTGGATCCAGACTCCGTGATAAATATTTTCAAGGGATGGGACCTGAGACTTGAATCCAGATCTTTCAGAGTGGAAAGCCAAAACATTCTATGCTGCCAATCCAGCACCTCAATCAAACACTAGAATAATGTATTGCTTTCAATCAAAATGACAGTTTTAGCAAAGAGGACACACATGTAATCGTACAATATGATTATTGGTGGACAGGTCTAGTGATAACTTTTACATAAGTTTTTCTTTATAAACTAAAACTTTATATTTGGTTTTGCTTTTTTATTTTAACTCCTTTTTTGGTGTCTTCAACCATTACTAATATTATTTTCGTATACCCTAACCCCTCTGCACGTACCTCTAGGGGTATGCGTACCACAGGTTGGGAACTGCTGTGCTAGAGGATCGTGTGTATTAAAAATGATCAAAATCAATTCATTATTACTGCATAATAAATGAATCAGTTTTTATCATTTATGTTCATTTATTTTTGCATCTGCTATAACATTTATTTTGCATAAACAGTCAGATACTTTGTATAAATTGTCAATATAAAGTTTCATTTATATAATAGATATTACATAAGTACTGTTTAAATTTATTTAATTTATAAATATATATAATTCTGAATCAATAATTATTAATTATCACGAGAAACCAGTTCTAGAAACAAAAACAAACTTTATTTTAAGGAACATTTTCAGCATCTAGAACAATTGTAATCTAAACTTTTAAACAGACTATTATAGTTTTAATAATAATTTTTTAAATAATTACAAATACAATTATTAAAATTATAAATTTTAATAAAATAACAAATAGATTGATTTTCTCCACTTTTTTAAACTTATTACAAAACTCTAAATAACTATTTTTTAAACTATTGATGATGATAAAGACTATTAGAAATGTTTAAACTAATTATGTTTTACTAAAATCATACTATAATTTGTATATTAAGAGTTTCTCAAGAAAAATTGCCACACACACAATGCCATAGTCTTTAAATTAATAAAAATGAAGACAGAAATATCACTTAGTTCTTCCGATTTTAATAATTTTTACTAGCAATTAATAGAAAGTTATGCATCAACTTAATACATAGAAGAAGAATCTCTGCATTGTCTCACTTTATTATGCCAATGTGTTCCCATAAGTACTTGGATAGCAACTTATCTATGAATATATAGGTGTTTATCTGCTGAGCAAAATAAACATATGCAAGTTTTATGTATTTTTGGATGTAATCAATAATAGCTATAATGAGCAATTCTATCAATTCCTATGATATTCATTTATAATTGAATTTTACTGTATTTTTTTTTTAATATTTTACAAAGTTTGATTAAAAAAGTGCCATACAGATTATTTTCTGCAGATATAATATTATTATTATTATTATGAATAAATTTTCAGCCTCAAAATGCAGAATTGAAATTCTTGTTTGACTAAATTTATAAATATAAAAACATGTATTAAAAACGTATTTAATTTCAGGATAAAATAAAGATTTAGTGGAAATGCCAGTACCAGTAGGTCGTTATCAACAAGGCCCAAGTTGTTGGGATAGAGTAAAAATGGGTTTTGCTATTGGGTTTTGTGTTGGAATGGCATCAGGGGCTTTGTTTGGTGGATTTTCAGCTCTTAGGTAAGTGATATTAGGTATGTATTTAATGTTTTATGTGATCCTAATGGATCTTTAAGAAAGTTGTTATTGAAAAGCCAGTTGATTAGAGATAATTAACTATAAACTGTTTCTACTACTTAAACACAATTAAACCTTCAATAAATAAGCACTTTTAGCAATAAGAAATGTTTAATAAAATTGAACAAATGTTTTCGACTTATAGCTGTCTTTAGGTTTCTCTCTTGCTCCTGATAACTTGAAGAGAGCTACAAGTTGAAAACATTTGTTCAATTTTATTAAAAGTTTCTTACTGCTAAAAGTGCTTATATATTGAAGGTTTAATTGTGCCAATTGAATTCTTTATAAATATAAATTGCAACTTTTTCTGCATGATTCATGTTTATTTATTAATTTTCATTTTGTGGGACTGGGATAGTTGTGTTTTGCATGTGATTCAACTGCCGAGCAGAGACTGCCAAATCAGGATTTTAACATCGGGTGTGATAATTTTCACACTCATACCAAAAGCAGATTTTAGAATTTAAGGCCAAAAATTTTAATAATGGTGCATGGATAAGTGGCAACTCCAGAGTCCAGATGCTGTTGGAGACATGTAGAACTAAAGATGACTATTTTAAATAATAATAACAAAAATATTTATTAAAACTAAATTAAAACATACAAACAAAAAAAAGAGAATTCTCACAAGGACTAACCCAGACAATTACAAGAATGAATATACATGAAATGTTAATTCTGACACAAATAGACTTAATCAAGAAAAACCAATAACCTGTATAATAACCTGTACTAACCTTAATGAAATTTTTGCACATCTATAAACAATACCATTAAGGAGAGAGTTGTTTCAAATATTATTCTTTTCTTCAAAGCTTGGTTCCCCAGGTTTTTACAGAGAGTCTTATGAACAGTTATTTCAAGACGAGATACTGAAAGAGACATCTGGACAAGACAACGGACATGTTAAGGGGAGAGAAAGGACAGGACTGGCTTCCCGCTTTTCAAAGCATCATCTGTCCTTGCCTCTCAATGTCTCCACCAATCCTGACGAGTCAGGGAAGGGGTTCAAATTGTTTCTTCTTTCCTGAGATTGGCGGCAGAACTGTCAAGACTTGATTTTTATGGCTTGTTGCTGTTGGGAGACCAATCAACTTTGATCTCCTTAATGTCAGTTGGAAAGACTTATTTTTTCTCTCAAGGCATCATTTATAAAGAGTTTTGTAATTTAGGAGGGTAAAATTCTTACTCAGGCCAAAAAGGTTATTCAAAAAATTCTAGTTTAAGATTTTCTTGGTTTTGTTAGCTTTTCTTAGTTCTTAGGATTACATAGCTTTAAAGAAAGTGAATTTTTAACAAGTTATAATCATGACATCGATTTAATATCATTTTTTAATATTATATAAGTACTACTTAATAATTGGAATATTCATTTAACACATATATATATATATATACTAATATTCACCACTTACTATTCTAATATTTAGCAGAGTACATAGTTATTAATATCTTGTAATATTATAAAAATAAAACAAAAAAACATATATATATATTGACAAGGAAGGGAACAGTTGGCTTTGAAGGACAGTACCGGAAAATCAATTACAGTAACATAGCTGCAATTGATCAGTCAGCTGATAATAGTACACTTGTATCTCTGGTGACTATTTATAAAAATATATATTTATATATATAAAAATAACACCTGCACAATGTCTCCAGGACAAATACGTATGCACCAGCCATTATTTTTAAGATGAATCTGTAGAAAAGGAGAAAGAAAAAAAAGGGTTAGAATCTCACAATTTGAAAAATAAATTTACAAATAAAATGTATATTGTAAATAAATTTGAATTTATTTTACAATATACATTGCCTGTATCCAAGATTGATTTGCAGTTTTTAAAGTTTATAAATTTGTTTTTTAAATACATTTATATTTTTAAAATATTTTTTAAACATTCTGTAAATTGCAATATCATTGAACAGAATAGTGGAATATTGTTTACAGAATGTATTGCATAAATACTATTGCAATTCAGTTGACTTCAATTGATTAATACATTTTTTAATTTTAATTCTTTGTTGATCCATTAGAGTAGTTCACCTCATCATGAATACTATTTTCTTTTGTATTTGACTAATTGATATAATTGCATTGAATTGTTTATTTTTTTTTCTTTGGTTTTGGTTTTAAAATGTGTGACTGTATCTTATTTATTATTAATCATTATGATAAATTAAAACCCTTGTAAAAATGAAATGACACAAATAGCAGTGGTGAAAGGGGAAGGGCATACCCTAACAAACAGAAGAAATAGAACGACCTGCAAGGGAGATTGGAGAAAGAAGGGAAATTTAGCAAAACAGAAAATGTAGAAAAATTATGATAGAGAAAATAGATGGCAACAGGAAGAGGAGGAGAAAGGAATAGACTTAACATAAAGCTAAAGAAGAGGGATTATGCACCTACAAAAGGGAAGAGAGTAACAATGACTGAAAAAGAAAACTAGGAATAAAAAGGAAAAATATAAAGTTTATAGGCAATCCCCAACTTGTATAGATCTATATTTACATAAGATTAATTTTAATTAATGAGCTATGCCTGAACATGGCCCCTCCTGAAAAATTTAGAGATATGGGACTCTGAATTGAATCCAGATTCTCCAAGATATTAAATGATTGCTTTACCACATGATTTGTGTGTTTATTCTTTAATATAAGTATTTTTAATGTTTTTGTGACCCACTAATATTATATAATAGATGCTCTGACATACGTATATTTGATTTGTATAGGGTTTTGCAAAACAATCCACTTTTTTAAGTTGAGGACAGAAGACTTAAATAAGTGTATTGTTTCATGATGGTAATCATGCTAACATATAGATTCATGAAAATAATAACTGCAGTGTGAATTGCAGTTATTGTTTTCATATTTTATTCTATACATTCTTATATCTTTTCTAGAAGAGTGAATTCAAATAGCCCAGTATATTATGGATTAAAAAAATAATAATTTTCCATATTATTTATTAAATTATATGTTTCTAATCAAATATTTTTGCAAAATTACTTAAAACATATCATAAAATTTTCTTTTTATGTTAGGTATGGTCTTCGTGGAAGAGAATTAATTCAAAATATGGGAAAAGTAATGCTTCAAGGTGGAGGAACGTTTGGAAGTTTTATGGCCATTGGAACAGCTATACGTTGTTAATATTAAATTGCTATTCAAATTAGAAAAAAAAATGTTCCTGCAGTGATTATTGTGAAGTTGTAAAAAGAATGTTTATTCATCATATTAATTGTGTATAGAATAATGACAGACTGGCTTTTATAAAAAAGTAAAATCTACCATCATAATATTTTCAGTATTGTTAGAAAATAACAAAATTCTTAGTTTTTGTAAAATTTTTATTCAAATCGTACATATGAATAAAATAACGTTTTTACTAGTTAACTGTTTAATAATAGATCAGTTTTGATAAAATTGTCTATTATTGGTGTAGCATTTTTAATTCTCTATCATAAATCAAGATTCATGCCAGTAATTGTGTTAAAATAAGTACAATAATCATTTTTCTTGTTCTTATTTATAAGAACCATTATGCCAGAAATTCAGCCTGCTATAGCTTTATTTTTGCATAAAGTATTAATATGATATTTATTTTCAAGAAAAATATTCAGTTAGGCATGGATTATCGGATTTCAATTGTCAGTCTAAATAAATAAAGTGCAACTAAAGCAATTTTAAAATAATAAATCGACCAAAATAGCTTTATTTTTTCTTTTCCATTGGCACTTCTACAGATTGCATTGTTTAGCCAATTTTGATAAAATTTGAAATATACAGTATATCTATATATGCTATAAATTGCTTAAAGTTCCTTAAAAATTTCAATGCAATCAGATTGGCATGAATGTGATATGGGAAATCTGTTCTTCCTAAATATCTGTGAAGAAAACATTATTCAATTAATTTCAATATACAGTAATTTAGATGAGATAATTTCTTAGATTATATAACCCCCAATAAATTAAATATGGATCAAAATAGAGAGAGAGATTCTATTATTAAACCTCTATTACAAGTTTTATTCAAGTGATTAGATGGCCCATATGGAGGAAATCTGTCACATGCATCACTTGCTACCTGGAAAATATGGATTTGAATGTTTAGATTTTTCAAGAGTGAGTCCAGTCCATTGAATTCTGTCCTTCAACTTTCCAATTGACCTTATCGTATACTGGTCAGCCTATGGTGAGCTATGAAGTGGCTACTTCCGTATGCAGTTCAACAGCATAAATAAAACTATTCAATTGATTTTATTAAATAAAGTTGGAATATAGAATTATGCTGTATGTTGTTGAAAGTTTTGATCATTCAAGAACAATACAGAGAATGTGTGTGAAGAAAGAAGGCTTTTTACTGAGAAAATTTCATCTAAAAAATACTCAAAAATGTCTATATAAAAATAAGCCAAGTTACTGAGAAAATAGGATATTTGCTTCAGTTTAGCTGTGATTAATTGATTTAATGATTTAAGATGAAAATAATGTCGGTCATGTATCAGCTGCTGAATTACTGTAAATACAGTGGTACCTCAATTTAGGAATTTAATTCGTTCCTGTCAGTGGTTCGTAACTCGAAAAGTTCATATCTTGAAACCCAATTTTCCATTTTATCTTATGGGAAATCAATTAATTCGTTCTCAGATTTAGAAATTTTGAAAACAAAAAAAACATGCATTTGTGTATAATTTTTATTTTTAAAATCTTTCATTTTACATGCTTTGTATAAAAATCATCTTCCATTTAATGAAAGATTTTTTTTTTATTTAATAAAAAAAAATCAATTTTCTTGTGACTGGTTTTGTAGTTCAGTTTTTGATTTATGATCTGTTGCTTCCTTTTGTCTCTTAGGCTCTAACTCTCATCACAAGTTAAAAATTAGTTAACAAAGAATTTGATATAACTACTAATTATTATGTAGATCTTTAATATTATCCAGAATATGTATATTCCAAAAATAATTGAAATATTTTTATAAGAAACTTAGAGAAAATATTTTACAAATATAATAAAAAGTAACACGGTTCGTATCTGGAGGCCAAAATGAGATATGAAAAAGTTCGTATCTTGAAAAGTTCGAATCTAGAGTGGTTTGTAAATCGAGCATTATATTTTCTGTATATTTCACTGTATTATATTTTCTCAGTATATGGCTTATTTTTTACATCTTTTTGAATAGATATTTGGATTACTATATATATAAAATTTTGCTAGACTGAATATTTCTTTTTAGCTTTGATTAGTTGTAGCTTTCATAAAATTATATATTATCGATTTACTTTTAAGTAAGGTTTTTCACCTTTATTGAATTTGTTTTCTAAGTCAAAATTAAGACAAATGGAGAATAAATTGAATCTCTACCTAATTAGTTTTGAAAACATTTGCAGTCCCTCTGTAATTATCATATCAGTTTAAATTGAGAATAAATAGACCGTAAAGCATGTTTACAAATTTTACTTAGATATTCTTTTTTTGAATAATAATTTTACAGATTTTTGGTTTAACAAAATGATTGAAAATATATAATATTTTTGCTTTTATAAATATTCTGTATAGCACTTTATGCCAAAATACAAAGTTGGTTTGTCATTAGATTTCTGCCAAAAAATAAAAATAAATTTTTTTTTTAATTTTATGAAATTTTTCAGTTTTTTTCTCTTGTTAAATATATGGAAAATAATGTAATTTTTCCACAGTAATTTAATGATATCAATATTCTAATATTGTAGAGAATACTGATTATAATTTTTTTCAACAAAATTAAAATCTAGATATCAAATACCATATAAAATACTATGTCTTTAATAGTATTTCCTTATAATGAGAGTTTAATCCTTCATAGGCTTTCTTAACTCGGGAACCCGTACCCAGTTCTCATTATTATGTCACTGGTGGAAATGTGTTTATAATACTTGTAAATTCCATACATGCAATTTCATTAGATATTTGTCTAGTTGCCCAAAAACGTGGATACACAAGGACCTCTCATATTTTTAATGATTTATCACGAATTAATGAAATACTTGATTCATTTTCTTACAGGAGCAAATTAATATACCAATTTCTGTTTTTTGTTTTACTGACTTGACTTTTATGCAGATGGGCTTATGATATCAAGCCAAAAATGTTAAATTTTAACATTTATGCCAGTAAAGATTAGAGTTCAAAGATGAAAATACAGAAAGATAAAAAAAAAAAAAAAAATAGTAGTAACAATCAAAGAAAATATTAGAATATTGTTGGGCAAGGTGTCTGAAGAAAAGGATAATCTTGATGGGATTATTTATAAGTGAAATTTCTTGCTGATAAAAACTGTTGGGTTCATACTCCAGTTATGAAGAAATTCCTTTTAGTTTTTTTTAAGATCTTTGTTAGTTTTGTATCTTTTATTTTGTTTTCAGGAATGAATGAATTCAGGATATAAGATAAAAATTCAATCTGAAAATATTAAATGATGATTAAAAAATGAAAAATTATTAATTTTGAAAAAAAACAATATCATCAAAATTCATTGTTGGAATTAAGTAAGAACTGAATTAATGGAAAATTCAAATGTCTAATCAAATGATTAGGTCAACAAATTTAAAGAAAGCAATACAGAAAACATTGCATTTTGAATGCCAGATAATCTGATGAATAATTTTTTTGTAATTTTTTATTATTCCATGCAGCGTATTATAAGGAAAGGCGATCTAAATTATATGATGATTATATTTTCACTCTAAACATAAGTTTGTCACTTGAACTTTCTCAATATTTCTTTTGGCCAACAAATGATGTCACTTTCCACTTAGGAAGAACATTAAGTGGCAGGGTGAAACAAGCTATTCTATTCATATATTCAATGCCGTCCACGTGGATGGGGTTGAAGAGACGGTTCGAATCCACCTGAAAAAAATTTGGAGGTATGAGACCCAACAATTGAACCTAGTCCTCCAGAATGTAAGCACAGTATGCAGCCATCCGGTCAACCCACCATCAGAGTTGTGAGAAGCCATAGTAATACTGGAATGATCTGCCACTTAATAAGATAGGAAGTGGTGTGAAACATAGGAAAAAACAGATGGTTCCACTCTATTCTGCAGAATATAGAGTAACAGGATGAAATAGGCCTTGCCAAAAGCTCTCATCGCTATGGAAGTGTTAGCTGGACTGTGGAGGCGGGATCAACGAGCCGAGCCCAGACTTCATGAATAAAATTTTCAAAGAGGTGTGTTGGCTGCGTAGGTAAAGCAGTCAATTATCACTTTATAATCCGAGTTCAATTCCCGATCACACACGTTCAGGAGAAGTTTAGGCCTAGCCCATTGAATATCATCCTTCAAACTTTCATTGTCCCCATCCAGGGTTAGTGATGGCGAGCTCTAAAAGTTGCTGTCGCCAAAGTATCGCATGTATGATTTGGCAGTCCAACTTAAACTATCGGTCGGTGTGCTTGTAGTTGGGTTCAATTCCTGGGCCGGCTCTTTATACTACATCCTCCACTTCACAGATGATCCCATCAAAGAAGTAAACGGCACTGGTTAAAGCGTCTAACACTGGTACTAAGCAATGGGGGAATCATTGCCATGGTACTGCACCCCTGGTACTAAACAACTCGTTGGCCTGATGGCCACGATGGAAGAGTGCTGTGCTTTCATGCTGAACCGGGTTCAATTCCGTGGTCCCGCACCTATATAGTATTTTAGGAGTCGGTCGGATTGGCCACGTGGAAACGCTTCGGCTTTCCACTCTGGAGGACCCGGGTTCGAGTTCCAAAAAATGTATTTTAGGAGGGATCCAGGCC
>WUQG02438011.1:0-13812 GCA_011317285.2 Androctonus mauritanicus
ATTCATTTTTGAAAAAAATTGCTCACAGCAATAAGTACTGCCGAAGAGGGACATCATTTTACATATAAAATTAATTATATTTGGATATTTATCTTTGGAAACATATCTCACGTAAAAATCTTCCAGAAGTACCTCACGAAATTGACTTTTCAGAACATCATCTGCCTGGAGTTCAAGTAATTCCATTTGAAGCGCCATTTCTACTTGCTCCACGTCCACATCGAAAGGTGTCATGAATATTTGGAACTGAAGTTCACGTGAATGGAAATCCTCAAATCTGGATGCAAATTCTTTATTTAATGAAGATAGTTCCTGTGCAAGGGCATTCTTATTGAAATTTCTGTGGGCTGCTAGAGTGGGAAAATGATATGTATTTCCTGCATGAATCTGATTTTCCCACAATTGAAGTTTGCTTTGAAAAGATTTTACATGGGTGAATAACTCATGGGCAAGTTGTTCTAGTTTTTGCATATTTGTATTTAGCTCGTTCAAGTAGCGGGTGACATCAATCAAAAATGCAAAATCAGATAACCGTGCATCATCTCTCAAAGGTTCAACTAGTATGGATTTGCCCTTCAAATCCATAAAAGTTTGCACTTCTTCTCTTAACTCATAAAATCGCTTCAACATTTTGTCCTTACTGAGCCAACAAACTTCACAATAAAAAACAAGGTTTCCATATTCCAATTCCAAGTCCTGCAGGAATTGCTGGAACTGCCGGTGATTCAAACCTTTCAATTTAATAAAATTTACACATGAAACAACTGTCTCCATTATGTGTGTGAATTTTAATGATTTAGCACAGAGGTTTTCTTGATGAATGATACAGTGAAATGTGAACAGATTATTAATGTCAATATTTCTCTTTGATAATTCTGATTTTATTTTACCCACATTTTTCCCTATCATTGCAGGAGCTCCATCTGTAGTGACACTGCTTAACTTTCCCCAGTCCAGTCTAAAAGCACTAAAAACAGTAACAATTTCTTCAAAAATATCTTCTCCCTTTGTAGTATACAATTTAAAATATATTTTTACATTTTTATTGTATAGAGGTTTTCCAGGACCTCACAGAACTTAATAAAAGAATTTAAAGATTATTATGATAGAGTAGATAATGTTAAGCCTGATGCCGTTTATTACTACTTTTCTCATTCTATACCAGAGACTTCTTGTATCTAATTCTCTCTTATATTTCTTTCTACTTTATTTGCATACACTGTTATTTGTCACACTATTAATAAGACAAGATAATGAAGTGAATTCTTCACTATCTTGTATTATTTTCACAGCCATTCCTTTAGCTACTGTGCTTGTTTGACAATCCACTTTTTTTTTCTTTGCTTTACTACTACTACAATACATTTTTATCCTCCTAACTATAGCTTTAATTGCTGTTATTTTTATATATGAAAGGCCCCTTTGATCACTTTGGAATGAGAAAAAGGCATATATGAAATTAGAAAATGTGATATACTCACCATTTTCTAATTTCACTTTTAAATTTAAATAACTTATTTGAATCTTTCTATAGCTTTGTATTTTTAATTTCAGTCCAAAATTATGTTGATGAACATTCATTCCAAGTTGAAAATCATATGTCAGTGTTTTTTCAGTGGCTATAAAGATAAAGATATTGTCTACATATTTTACATACAACCAAAAGTGCTTCCTTAAACTAGAGAAGACTTCCTTCTCTTTCTTCCTAACAATCTGCTAGTATTACAGCCATGAGATTGTTTATGGTAACCCTCTTTTTCTGATCAGAGAATTTTAATTTAAACCTCAAGTATGATCTGTGAGTTATTAAGTTTGAGTGGCAGATCTCTCTTATAAACTCAAATGGCATTACTTCTCTTGTGATTTGCTACAGTAAAATATAATTATTTAGATACAATTCAATGCATATTGATTATTAATATGAATGAGGGGTACAAAGACTTGAAATCAAAAACTTCTGGTTGTGGCCCTAGCTCAAACAGTTTGTCAATGAACTCTTCCATTGTTTTAATGCTTATATAATTTGGTTCCAACTTTTCTCTGCACTATTTGGCAAGCTTAATATTTCAACATAGCTAATCTGATCAATTATACCTTATATTGAAATTTGAAAGAATACATCCTGCATGTTGAAAAAATAAAGCATTACCTAAATTTAATATAAACATTTAATAAACATCTTAAAATTTAGAACTCATTTATAATAAAAGAGTTTCAAATTTGTAGAGTTGTATAGTGCCTCTGATAAAATAATACATAGTGTTAGTACTAAGTTATGGAGTATTTTATTCAACTTTGAAACTTTCATGAATTATAAATTTTTCATGAAAGCAGTGTAAAGCTTATATTATTATAAATCAAAATTTGATACAAATTATACTATTTATATAAATGGAGTTTATAAACCTGAGTGATTTGTATAAGTGTCCAATTATAACAAGAGGGTTTTTGTCAGAAGCTTTAGCATCATGAAATACTGTTATGACATATAACTTCAGTGCTTTGCTGTCTATAAACCTCATGATCTAATTATGCTTGTATGCATTTGAAGTGTATAGATGCCAAGTATAAAAAAAAAACATAAAAAGGATTAAAAAATATAATCCTGATTTTTTTAATCCAGCTATTTCAAATAGTTTTTTCTTGTTGATTACATGAAAATATTCACTCTTAATGGTGGTTCCTAAATTTTTTCAGTTGTCAAAATATATATTTTTTAATTATGTGTAAACAAACATTGCTTATAATTGCTCAGTAGAATTTGGATTTTTTTTATACCATCTTGTCAATTTTATAGTCTAATATATCAAATTTATTCTGATTTTGGGATGAGATAAATGATATTTTTGAAATTTTAAATAAAAATAGAATTTTTCATATGATGAGCTATAAAATATTGTAAATTAAAAAAAAAAGTACATAATAGAAAGTATTGGATAATTCTGTTAAAATAAACTAAAATATACCGTATTTGTTCATTTTTTTTTTGTTTCAATTTCATCAAAATTTAGGAGAAAAATCACAAAAATGAAATGCAAATAAATTGTGGCCATTTAAATGGGTATGGCATTTTTTATTGTTTTACAACAGCTACTTGCTTCTTGGGAAATTGAAGCCAAACTATTTTACCCTGCAGTATCTGATAATGAGTATGTTGTTACAATAAACCATTTGCAGTCCAATTAAAGCAACATAAAGAACATTACAACTATTTATATATAGATGAGATCATTTCATATATGTTATGATTTTTTTGATATAAACTAAAAAATACTGCTAAAAATTGTACTAATGATGTAGTAACATGTTAATAAATATGAAATATTAATAAAAGTAACAATATTTCATTGAATTTCTGTAATTTTTTAATAATTATATGACATAACTTCATTCAACAAAAGTTATGCAACTCATGTTTTTTTTTTTTTTTTTTATAAAACCATGAGTTGCATAACTTTTGCTGAATGAAGTTATGCTTATAATAAGTTATGAAGTTATAAGTTCTGCTTATTTCAGCCAAATTTCTTCATTCATAGCTTGTTTTATTCAAAGATGTAGGCATATAAAAATATCAGGTGGTTTATTGGATGGTTAAGATTTCATATAAAAAAATCATATTTTCTGCAATCTCATATAGAATGAAAAATTGTGAATAAATAAAATTCCAAAAAGAAAAATGCTTATATTGTTAGAAAGATGGTGAAATACTCTATAAATTTGGAAAATTTTGAAAGATTTCATTGAAAATTAAGCAAGATATCACAATTTTTATTTTTTGCATATTAATTAGGCGTAATTTTAATTACTGACTGGCATGAGATTACAATTAGAAATTAACATATATGGCACCCAAGGGGGTTAAATAATTATATATATTTAAAATATATTTATTGATAGATCATTTCATTATTGCAATGTAGGGCAGTGAAGTTGGTTAGAAATCTTTCAATTCCTCAATTTTTAAATCTCCAACTACTTCATAAAAGTTATATATATATATTAATAATAGTAAACCTATTAAAAATAATAAATGATACCATAAGATATTTCATCAATACCATGTGAATCATCATGCTACTTTTAGATTAGAGCTTTTTTTTGAATGGAAGCCAATATGCAGAACCAGTTAATATAAAAATGTTGATAACATAAATTTCATACATATTAAATAAATATTAGTGAGTACAATCTTATGTGAGTATGTAATATATTATTCATTTATACACACACTAACATATACAGTAAAATTTGATTATAATGCAGAAAAACATACTGAGATTGCAATTATAATAACTAACTACTAACTCCCAAGTTTTGTTTAATTAGGTTTGCATAGAGAGATTTCCAGCAAGTTGTTTGTATAGCAAACAACTTACTGGATACAGCATTATCTAAAAAATAAAACATAATTTTCATCTCATTTGATCATAAACTTACAAAATTAATATTTAACATGTTTTGTATATTAGATGCAATATTTAAGACATTTATAAATGTCTCAGATTTGTTTCTTTATCATATTTTATATATTTGGCCATCAAAATTAATATGAAATTAAAAATTGAAATTTTGTAATAATATGCTTTCCATTTATTATACAATGATCAGTTTTCTTTTGATATTATTGTAACATTTAACAGAAATAATTATATATTTATTCATAAATTAAGTTTACTTTATTCCTGTTAGAACATGAAATTTATAAATTATTAGTATGTAATTACAATATTTATTTCAAGTCTGAATTGCCACATTCCAACTTCACCCAATATTGTTTATTTCTGATTCCACAACCCTGTTTTTAATGTTTAAAATTTTTGATTTCATATTTCTAAAATATGAAAATAAAATGGAATATTCAAATATGCAAAAATTCTTAACTATAGAATTATCTGTATTATAAAAATTTTATGTGTATTGTCTTACCATTATTTACAGCCAAAGCCCTCAAATAAATTTTTTTCTATTATTTTGTCAATAAATCGAGAGAAGAAGCTATAGATAGTACTGATTTTTCTTTTAAAAAATATTCAAGTCCTACCTGCTTCTTCCGTTCGATTTTCCAAAATTTCTCTCGAGTTTTCATTTCATTCCAATAAATATATTCAACTTCAATCATTTCTGGTACTTTTAGATAATTTTTAGGAAATTTTGGAACATGCGAAAAATCTGAAAAACAAATATTCTAATGGAACAGAAATTTTAAGTAAACATAATAAAAAATAAAATAAAAACAAAAAGAACCAAGGCTAAAAAAAAAAACAAAAAATATATATTTATATATAAAAACAAAACAAACTAAAAAAAAAAATCATACAAGCTTTTGCACAAAATTCTGCAATGGGAGGAAGATGAGTTGATTTTTTTTGTTTCTTTTTATTCTTAGGTTTCTTTTGTTGCAACTTCTTTGGCATTCTTATTGTTTTTCCTTTACTAATGATTAATCGTTGTTTATCCTCATGTGGATCTTCTTTTTTCCATGCATCAATTTTCTTATAAATATGAAATACATCAATTAAACAATAATATTCAAAAAATAGCTCATGATTTATGGATGATTCTAAGAATTCATCGATACTTCAGTATATAAAACTTACTGTTTTTGAAGCTGCATCAGATAATAATTTTTGTACTCTAGCAGATCTTCTAAGAGATTTTGGAGTTTCTTTTAGAGCAGAATTCATATCTTCAACAATAACTTTATTTTGATTTATTTCCTCTTCCATATCAACATTTACTGCAATAATACACAACTTTTATTATTTAAAAAAACTAAAATTTAAAAATTAGTTCCAAACTTTTCCAAATCATTATTTATTCAAAATAATGATTTTGTAAGATTTGAACAAAAAGCATGCAGTTAGCATAGTATATTTCAATGATTGCCATACAAAAATAAAAAAAAAATATCCTGTTTTATTATTTTAGTATTTATTTATACTGCTATTATTAAAATTAAAATTTCTTTATCATTTACTATTATGTATAGAAAAAATACAGGCAAATATCTGAATATCTTTTTCTGTTGTAAATAAGGACAAACAGCATTATTCCAGGATAAAATTATTTAATTCTAGAAAGAAACAATTTTGATCCATCACTGGACCACATCAGATAACATCTTTGTTTAAAGAATTTGCATTACAAATTGACAATATAGCATGAAACAGAACTATCAGTCCAATTAAGTTGAGCTTAACCATTTAATATTTCTAGAAATGGGGTAACTTGTATAGATTAAAATAAAAATAAAAGCAAATGTTCAATCTATTATGAATACAGGAGTTCTTCACTTTTTTCAAATTTTAAATTCAAAAACTAACATTTTCTGCAGTTGTATATTAGTTTTTGAATTTACTATTTCACAGTAGTGTAAAAGCAGAGAAATGCAAAGATACACATATTCTAAATTTCAGTCATATGTCAAATTAAGATGATTTGAAATTTGAATAATTTGAAATCATCTTAGTATAATATAAATGGAAATCAGACCCTAAATTCAGAATATTTGATAAATAATAAAAAAATGCAATATAATTATGTTGAAATAATACTATTTTATTGAACCTAATCTGCTGATAAATTATAATGGTAATTTTAATAACTGAAAATAATTTAGATTAATGTTAGCATTATCTATAAATTAGTAATTAAATTAGAATTTTTAACTAATTTATCTAATTTAAAGAACAACATATTCATTAATTCTTTAAATGAATATATGTTGCATAGAAATCTTTGAAGAATTACATATGTATACAATCATAAAACAAAATACTTATGCAATAAGAATGATATATATATATATATTTTTTATATCAAAAATTTCTGACGATAATAGCTAGTATTAATTTATGAACAACCAAATAATCAAAACTTTAAAAATTTCAAAAATATTAAAATTTTATTACTAACCTTCTATTTAGAAATATATATTTAAATTTAAAACTAATACTTTTATTTAAATGTATTAAAATAAATTTTACCTGGATCAAAAGGCATATCAACATCATTACAATCCTCAGCTAATGAAATATCATTGTCATCTTTTTCTTGTTCTTCTACTTGAAATTCTTTGGCAGATGGTACAGGTACATCAAATGTTTCAAGATTATTACACATATGAAATAATAATGTACCAGATTTATGAACATCACAAAGATTAATTCTGAAATCGTGCTTGTTGCCCAAAATTTCACCTTTATGACTAAAATGTAAGAAATTGAACTTGAAATTTTATATTTTCTATTAAAATTTTCTATTTTTTTTTTTAATAAATAAATATAATTTAAATTTTCAAGTTACTTATATAATATAATATTTCCTTTCTCTCCTTCTTCAAGAGGAATTAATGATGTTGGCAAACATGGTAATAACTGAATGCAGGATTTTCGTTTATTTGTAAAGTTTATATTTTCATTCATTTCTAAATGTTTCTGTTCTTTGATGTCATCTAATGAGAGAAACTATAAAAACAAAAAATTCAAAATTTTATAAATTTGAAATGCATCAATATAAAAATAATATGACAGAAATCAATTTAATATTTTTATTTAATTGTCAATGACATATTTAGAATTGATTTTTTTTGTTTTGTTTTGTTTGATCAATGAAAATTTTGTTGATAAAATCAATCATATTGTAATAAATTTTTGAAATTTCAATGCTTTTGATATAAGCTAGATATGTTGGTAAAACCAAATGGTGTGTTACTTTCACTTTTTGCATTTTGATTTTTTCAATTTCATTGTAAATAATAGAATTTTTGCTACAAACTCAATAGTACTGCATTATATTGCTATGTACATGGTATGAAATATCTTATTATAAATGTTAAACATTTATTTATTGTAATTAAGATTCATGTGTTTAATTTTTTTGATATTTCATATTTGAAGAAATTTCTGAGATCTTATTAAGCAAGAATTTGTAAATCAAGAACTATCTGTATATAAAATAACGAGTATTGTGAGATGATATTCACCATAAAAGCAAAACTATCATAATGCTCAGGAAGCTGCAAAACAATTTGCCTTAAAAATTTCTTTCATCCAATAGCACATACTATTCACAATAGAGTTTGTCAATCTCAGATAAATTAGAAGCATAATGGAGTGTTCTTGATCTGATAGATTAGTGGAAAGGATCATGCACCTGCCACTGAAGAATGTTGTACAGGGTGGTCATAAAATAACAACATGAGGAGTTCAGAGCCCTCTAGCATAATTAGGGTCATATTGAACCTCTAATTACATATGAGGTTCAATATGACCACCATTCAGATGTTCCAATAACTGCATGCAGTGCATATCTTACATGTCAATATGTTGTGTGCCACCATGGAAGATATCATGCACCACATGCAGTTCTTGGAACATCTGAATGGTGGTCACATTGAACCTTGTGTAATTAACAATAAATGTTGGCATGTGTTGTTCAGAAACTTGATATGTGCTGTCTCATTAGGCAATTGCACATTCCTTAATCACACAGTCTACACTTCTACAGTCCACAATCCCCATTGGTGACTTTTAATACTAAATTTGTATTATTTTGAAAATGAAACCGCACATTCCACTGTGTATGTCCACCAAATTTTGTTATGTTTTGTCCAATATACAACACACTACAGGATTCTGAATACCTCACGTTATTTTATGGACACTCACATAATATGTTCTTGCATGCTCAGAAATGTTATATATTAATACTTTAATATAAAACATTTTTTACATGCAGTTAATTTTATTTGTTGGAAAACTATATAGGTAAATAATTCTAAAGAACTTACACGATTTTCTTCCATTTCCAGAAATGTATTTCCTTCTTTATCATTTTCAACATCATTTTTCTGTTGCTGATTTTTTCTGTAATATATAGTAGTTTTAATTTTAAAAACTATATATTTAATCAACTTTTAAAATTGATATTGAGCTATTTAAATGTTAAAAAGCATTCATATCTATGATCTTTTTTAATTTGACTAAAAAACCATTAAAGTAAATAAAAAAATATAAAACCATTTTAGGTCACTAATATTTTTATATTCTATTTATATTGTATTCCAATTATCCTGTTTAAATAAATAAATGAACCATAAGCATTAGAAATATTATTTGATTATTTTTCTTTGAAGAATTTTTAATTGTTTGCCGATAAGTAAAGGGTATAAAAATAAAATTCACATTCTTCACTTTTTAAGATTTGTGGTGAAAATGAAAAACTTCTCACATATGCAGATTTCAACAAATTGTATTTATTTATTCTATATGATATGAAAAATGAAAGAGGAAATAGCAAATTACAATTATATTTGAAGAATTCAAGTTTTGTTCCAAACTTTTGGATAATGTAATTTTTGCATCAAACAGATGTGGAAAAATGTTACTTTTGATACACAATATATATGCATCATTTTTTAAGATATTCCATGTTGAGGTATATCCAATTCTGTTTTACATAAATTTTTTTACACAATTTTGATTTAACACAAATTAAAAAAAAATTTCATTCTCTTTTTATACAAATTGTTTCAATTTAACACAATTGACCCAAATTACAAGAAAAAAAATTTCTTATCACACTTTTCACAATTCACTTCACAATTGGTCAGACTTTTACCTGATTGTGCACCTTTAAATTTACAATTTTTATTTGTAGGAAATTTCCTGAATTATATTAAAAACAAAATTTTCATTCTCTTTTTAAATGAATTTTTTTTAACATGATCAGCACAAATTCTAAGAAAAACAATTTTTTCTTATTACATACACTTCCTACTTTTCCACAATCACTTCACACAATTTCACAATTGGATGGAATTTTTCCTGATTGTGTTTGTTACATTCACAATTTCTGTCTGTGGGGAATTCCCTGAATTATATAATCCAATGTGGAATTTGTTTTGTCTGCATTTTGAGTTTGATGCAAAAAGTGAAAAGTATCTTTTTGAGTGAAAAGTGTCTTATTGATATTAAGTATCATAATATCAATAAATTGAGATTTTATTTTAATAAAAATTAAAATGAAATTCGTTTATATATAAATTTATTAATTTTGCTGAAAGTAAATAAATGGTAAGTTATATAAAGGCCTAGCCATAATGGGAACACAATGATTAATAACTGAATTCATTCTTAAAACCACAAACATCTGCATCACAGGAGACTAGTGCTAATTTTGTTCAAGAGATAAGAGAAAGAATTTCACCAATGGAGGAAGATGATGACCAAGATATTTCTAGTGATAGCAGTGATGTTGCAGTCTTAACATGTGCATTTATTATCAGAAAGTGACAATGAATAAAATTTTATTATGTGTAACTCAGATTATTTTGCATAATTTGTGTGTTCATGAATTAGTGACATTTTTCTTCTTTGCAAATGAAAATTTACTTTATATTATATATTTTTTATTATAAAAGTGCAACTTTTATAAAATAAAACGTGCAGCACGTAAAAATGATAAGATTCTAGTAAGAATTTTCATATGATTTATTGTATTATTTTTGTGATTTTTTTAGGTCTGGAACCAATCTTCCATAGATACATTATATTTTTTTTACATGAACTTTTCAGGAACATATCTAGCATGTAAAAACAAAATGGGTGTGTTAAATGATTGTGAATCAGAATAGAAAACAAGAAACCAATATTGTACAATAAAACACTGTAAGAATAAATAAATAATACAATATAAATATTTCCTGACTTTCATATATCTGACATTTACATGTCCAACCTTATGTAAAATTTTCCAAAACTTTTGAAGTATAGAGCATAAACATTTATTATATTTGTAATTTACAAGTCTGAATACATTATTTACAACATTTAAAAGTTCATATTGTTTGATTCAGTTATGTTTTATATATTGTTTATTGATATTAAGTATCATAATAATGGTACAATAGTACACATTCCATCTATCATTGTCTCTCTCTCAATCAGAGAACAATATGATGCCAAAATATGATAGGTGTAATCACAGTAGGCCACTAGTTCTGGTAGTTTTTGATCCATAATTTTTGTTAAAACATTATTTTTCCAACTTTTGTAGAATTTGAACTACGTAAAAATGAACAAAAAATAATGGTACATTTTGTACAATTAATAATTTACCATCAAAGCACACAACAGCAGTATTTTATAAAATAAAAATTTTAATAAGTGAAGTATTTTCGGACAGATCCAACTTCAGCAACTTACAAAACTATAGAACATTGTGTATTCTAAAATGAAACTCGGTATGTTGTTGTTTGATAAACTTCAAAATAATCACAAATATATAAAAATGATATTTTATTATATTAAAATAAAATATAAGATTAGTAAATGTGTAAAAACTATCTTATTCATTAAAAATTAAAGAATAACAGGTCTTGAAAATTTTTTTATAGTGGTTAAATTCTATTTACAACATATAGCCAAGCATTAGACATGTTTTCTTGCAGCTTATCATTAATAACGTTACTAAATTTTTTTCTTTTTATGATTTCTAAAGTTTCTGCAACAAATCTATCCTCTTCTTGTCTGTTTGCCTAATGATTTTTGTTTCATTCCAATTTACTTTCCCATATTATATTCATAAAATCTTTTCACAAAGGCAGTTCTCGTGTGTGCTAATATAATATTATTTTTATGTTCTTCAAATCTTTCACTTAAATATCTCTTTGTTACCCCAATATAGAATTCTTCTTTACTAAGTTCTATATTATTAATTGGTATTTGATAAACTTCTGTTTTTTGCATTTCTTGTCTTTCATCTTTTTCGTTTCTTAATAACCTAAAAATGGTGGGTGCCTTCTCACATATTAAGCTTTTTCTTTGTTTTCTAATTAATTTTTTAATTATTTAATATTTCTGTATATGATACGGTATTACGATAGGTTGTTCATTGTTCAGTTGTCTGGAGGTCTCATTCCTTTCAATGTGGAGGTTTCTTTTTGTTTACATATCTTTTTGTACTTTTACTTGCAATGACTTTATAAAGGATTTAATATATCAATGTTTCATTCCAGTTTTATAAATTATATCTCTTTCTTCTCATGTTGTTTCTAAAGTATTACAACAAGTAATACTTCTTCTAAAGTAGGCATTGAATGCAGCTTTCTTATATGAGATAGGATCGCTAAACTACCTAGGAATTATTATTCTAATAGCAGTTGCTTTCTAATATACTTTTGCACTATAAAAGCAGAATCTATACTGCTGATATACTAAATTCTTCATAAGGTCATTGCAAATGAAAGTAGAAAAAGATATGCAAATAAAAAGAAACTCCATGTTGAAAGAAATGAGACCTCCAGATAACTGAACAATAAACAACAATGTATTGCAATACCATATCATATGTTGAAATATTAAAAAATGAAAAAATTAATTAGAAAATGAAGAAAAAGCTTAATATGTAAGAAGGCATCCACCATTTTTAGATTATTAAGAAACAAAAAAGATGAAAGACAAGAAATGCAAAAAACAGAAGTTTATCAAATACCAATTAACAATATAGAACTTAGTAAAGAAGAATTCTATATTGGGGAAACAGAAATGTTTAAGTGAAAGATTTGAAGAACATAAAAATGATATTTTATTAGCACACACGAGAACTGCCTTTGTGAAAAGATTTTATGAATATAATATGAGAAAGTAAATTGCAATGAAACAAAAATCATTATGCAAACAAGACAAGAAGAAGATATATTTGTTGCAGAAACTTTAGAAATAAAAAAAAAAAATTTTTAGTAACATTATTAATGATAAGCTGCCAGAAAGCATGTCTAATGCTTGGCTATATGATGTAAACAGAATTTAACCACTATAAAAAAATTTTTAAGACCCATTATTCTATAATTTTTAATGAATAAGATAGTTTTTACACATTTACTAATCTTATATTTTATTTTAATATAATAAAATATCATTTTTATATATTAAATTTGTGATTATTCTGAAGTTTATCAAACAACAATGCACTGAGTTTCATTTTAGAATGCACAATGTTCTATAGTTTTGTAAAGTGCTGAAGTTGGATCTGTCCAAAAGTACTTCGCCTATTAAAATGTTTATTTTATAAAATATTGCTGTTGTATGCTTTGGTGATAAATTATTAACTGCATTAAGAATATAAAATTTTGGTACTCTTTGTGTATCTAACTTAGGCAAACTGGGCTTCTGAGTTTATCCTTTTTTGCATAAACACAACAACAAAAAGATAATCAAAATTTCAAATTATTTTAAATTCAAACTTGAGTTCTTTAAAAAAAATGTTTATTTATTTCAATATAAAGAGTTAGCACCTCCTTCCTGCAGCTGATAAAAAAAATTTTTTCATTTTGTTCTTTGTTTTTCATGCTGTCTGTACTATTATCAATAATAACTTTGTAGAAATGTCACTATAGAATCTTTCTTCAGTCTTCAACATAATTTTTTTTTGGTAACTAATTGATGATGATGATGATATTATTATTATTATTATTATTATTATTATTAATAATAATGCCCTATACTGACATTATCACAGAAGAACTTGAAACACAATAAGATACACAAACAACTGGAAAGCCCCTGGTATAGATAGCATTCAGAATTTCTGGTACAAACATTTTACCTATCTTCATGACTCACTGGCCAAACATCTCACACATCTCATACATGAACCAAAAGAGACACCTTCCTTTCTTACACAGAGCATCACTTTCATGAAACCCAAGAGCACAAACACTGAAAAAAAACCAATCACAGTACAGACCAATTACATGTTTACCAACACTATACAAAATTTTAACCTCATGTATCACCAACAAAATATACA
>WUQG02438022.1:0-13812 GCA_011317285.2 Androctonus mauritanicus
AAGAAAAAATGAGAGCGGGCGCATGGCTAGAGGGGTACAAAATTGCTCATATCTTATAAAATTATATCATCAGCGCTTCTAACATAAACTTTTATACATAAACACTGCACATTTATAAGTAATCATCTTCCCAGCAAGCAAAGTCCCTTTTTTTATATTCATACATATTGGTACATATACTTAAAACTTTAAGGTTCTTCGGAGGCCCCCTTGGTACGCCACTGCATTTCAAAATAACTGATTTATGCTATCATTCATTACTTTAAAGTTTTTTGTATTAAATTAAAAAATAAAAGAATCAATTGATTAAAAAAAAGAACTTTTGTGAATAAATAACATTGTAGAAAAGACTTTTTTGTTTTGCACATTTTGTACAGATTGGAGCATGAAAAGTTTTCGACTTTAATTTGATTCACTGATTCTCTTTTGTTACACGAAATTTGCATCTCGAGCATTAAACTTATTCAAGGGGTAATGTACTTCAGAAATTCTAAGCAAACGCCTTCTGCATACCAAATTGGAAAAGTAAAGTAAAATGAAAGCAAAAGTACACAATGAAATTTTTTTTTAAGTAAATCACCATTTTGTCAGAAAATATCTCCTAAAATGGCATCAGTTCTGATTTGGTTTAAGAAGGAATTCTTAGAGTAAACATATACTTATTCCAACATACAAATTTTGAACATAATCATCTTCCATTTTCATAAATTGATAACTTATATAACTTAACTAATATTTTTACATCAAAAATAAATGGAATTAAGGTCAAAGTATAAGTTAAAAATTATTTAATGTGCTTAGTTTCAGAATAAGAATTTAAATATTTTTATTTAATTAATTCGACAAGATCTTGAGATCACTGATATCCTTTAGCGTCCTAGAATCGTATTGAAAAGCTTTTTTTTATGAAAGATTCAGGAGGAAACTCCAATTACTCATTTTTTCGTATGCATGTCCGGTTCTTCAGTTTGTTGCCAGACCCCATTGTGACCAATCTTGATTACTCCCACCATTTCTCATGCAGATTAGGAGGCTTCAAACCTTCAAATAACTTAAAATCTAACCAAAGATATAAAGATTTTTAGGTTAGATCTGTTATTTGAAGATTTATCATATATTTAGTAATACCGAATCATACCGTGATAACACGAAGAGTAAGAAAGGAGTTATGATTCCATTTTTCGAGTGTTATCGAGGACCCGTCAAGAATAATGTCCTTATTCTTGACAGGCAACTTACATCTGTTAAACAAAATATTTTCTCACCATATTTCAAATGGTTCCCTGAGAAGATAATCGGAAAAATATTTTTGAAAACTCCAGAAAACATTTTCAAAGATTTTAAGTTATATCATTCTTGATAAATTATCTTGCAAAAAAAATATAGCTAAGTATTTATTTTTATTTCATATTGCAAAGAAATACGGCTTCAAAAATAATTTTAAAGAACTATTCAAATGTCGACTAACTAGTAGGGGAGAGTTGCCTATTGCGTACTGGTCACCTAAATCGTACCTGATAGCATTTCGTTACATACCGACTGTATGTAACGAAATAGCTATCAGGTACGATTTAAGTGACCAGTACGCAATAGGCAACTCTCCCCTGTAATTTACAAGTATTCGTTCAGCATCAAAAATCTTGCAAATATGGATTATCAGTACATAATCTAATCATACAAATAATTCTAAACAGTTTACAAAAATTAAAAGTCCCATAACTTTGATATAATTTAGCTTAAATCGCGATGAAGGAAATTATTATTTTTTTCATCTACATCTCTAAAATGCTACATTGTTCTTAGAAAACATTAAGATCATAAAGTTATCTATTTATGCCTGCTCATTAATAATTGTTAGAATTTTATGAAAGCCAGTAAGGATGTTCTATCGTTAAAGATGTATTGGGCATCGTAGATCTTGAGATCACTGATAACTTTTAGCATACTAGAATAGTATTGAGAAGCATTTTCTATGAAAATTCGGGAGGAAATTCTAAATTACTCATTTTTTCATATACATATCAGGTTCTTTAATTTGTTTAGCGATACTTTCATAACTTTAACTAATTATAAATGACAGACATTAAAATTCCTGAATATCTTTTGAACTAATTGTTAAATTTCTAATTGAAATTTTGCCATTAAAAAAAAAAGATGGTCTTCACATCGCATCACTTAATTCTTGCAGTTTCCATCATGAGAAAACGGTAGATGTTCTGATGTTTTCCTCTTAAATCCTTCGAACTGTTTGACTGATTTCGAAATTCGTTAAGGAGATCATGTTCATAGAAATGTAAAAAAATCATTTAAGTTGTTGACTTGATGATAAGTTTGATGATTTTTAATAATTTCAAAATAATTTTTCCAGTGATTTGTTTGTTTAAAAACTTTACTTCCACCAACAGAATTTTGAAAATTACGCTTTAATGGCGCTAATTATTAAAATGATATTTAATTAGAATTTAAACATGCAAATATTAGAGTTGAAAAATCGACAATTTTCACTACATTATCTTTCTGCTTTATCATTAAATAATAAATATACATATTAAGATAAAATATTAACACGAGTTAACAGTAAACAAACATTATCATTTCATATCTAACTTTGGTGTATGGCATAAGAGATGGTTTGCAATTATTTATTTCTCCCAGGTGAACACTCCAGCTATTATCATAGTTATGGTGTTACGTTTAAAAGCATCTTTCGCTTGAATTATTTGGTTCACAAAGGTAATATTTTACAAAATAATCTTTATAACGTACGATTCCTATGAACAATATTTAAAATTTTAAGCAAACATGTTCCTCTCAATATTTTGAGTAATGAATGAGAATAATTTCATAGCATCTTTGAATGTGTTAACAATAATTTAGTTGAATATACTAAATGCGTCTGTGTTATAAAGGAAACACGAAAATGTCTAAATTTTTTATTACCGAGCATTAATCTTTAAAATGTGTAGCATAAAACATGAGCTGCTTTTCACACTTTCATACGATTTAATCTATACATGTAGATATGCAAGTATAAATTTATCATTGCAAGTTTTAATTGTTATTGATTCACAAATTCACCAAGATTTATTTATTTTATATGCGTTTTGAGTATACAGTAGAACCCGTTTATACGTTTCTCACTTCTACGTTTTTGTTGTGTTTTGTAGACTCTTTCCATTTTTTCATGTAAAATCATCCCACTTTCACGTTTTCCATTTATACGTTTTCGCATTTGTAACCTATTATTTTTATTCCCTCAGAGTCGTTTGGTCGCACTTATACATAAAATCCGAGTAATCTTGTCCAAACTTTTTCGATAAAGGAACAATTTCTTATACTGCACACTACATTATCTTACGAAATAGAAAGTAGAATGAATACAAAAGTAAAACCAAAAGCAAAATTTACCCCACCAGTCTTTCTACCGACTCCGACTCTCTCTCTTTCACGTTTGGATTCATCCACTTCAGAAGTTTCAGTTTTGGTTTTACTTTTGTTATTCATTCTACAGTACAGGTATTTTTCGCAGACAGATACTGTAGTGTAAGTTACAGTTTGGACATTATAGTGAGTGCAAGTAGAAATGGTTATGCAAGGGGTGAATGATACATTACACTACTGTACAGTAATTGCGTATGAAGGCTTGATCTACGAATATAGTATAGCATCCAAAGAACCAGCTACAGTCGATACTTTATGCCAAAATAACTGTATTTGCCCATCATGGTTAATTAAACTTCTTAATTTTAAGCAACATTTAAAGTTAAAATAAAAAGTTTCATTTTAACGTTAATCTCACTCGTATGTAATTTTTTTTTATCTCTTCAAAAACGTATAAACGGGGTTCTACTGTACATTTTGTTAAATGTCTTTCAGAACATTAATATTTGTATAAAAATAAGAACGAGAAAAACTTGAGATCGATTTTTAACTGAAATAATAAACGAAAAATCATCCAGATACTATAGTAGTAATGATAAAAATTCATTCGTTTTATACGTACATTTAAAGTAAGTTATATCACTTAACTGAAATGTTTTTCTTTATAAAATTTATAATGTAAATTAATTTCTTTAATGTCTAAAAGTTTTCTTCACGCTGAGCATTAAAGTTTGCAGACGTGTAATCCGAGAAAATGAGAGAAAATTCGAGCCAATTTAGCAGAGAATTGGACTGAAATCAATTTCATCCAGGAAACCACGTATAAGTTTAAATTACACAACTTCCAAATTAATTTAATTATTATTGCGTTAATTCATTTTTCCGTCCGCCACCGAAACTGAATTTTAATGCCACTCCGAAAATAACACAATTAATAAAACTGTTAGAGGTTAAGAAATTTATGCGTAACGCGGTATTAGTTAAACAATTAAAATATTTGAAAATTTTCTTTACCTTTTTAATTGTGTTATAATTACGCGCGAGAGAGAGAGAGCAGTCACCTGGACTTATGAGTGCGTGAATAATAACTTTCATTAACTTTCCTTTATTTGTTCTGTTCTCTTCTGGATGAAAAAAAAAATATTTTTTTTTTTACCTCCTCTTCTTTCTTTCCGTCAATTGTTTTTACATTAAACAATTTTAGCACTCCGTCCTTTTGCACATTACTTAAAGACATTATCTTTCGGTCGTCACAGCACTCTTACGTCCGTTCTGTCACATTGAGGTGGCACTTCCATACGTCAAGTGTACCAAAGTACGTTCTACACAAACACGAAAGTTATCCAAGCCGTGTCTATCATTAAAGTGGAGAGATGCATCGTTTCGTTCGTATCTAAATTTATCGATATTCTCCTTTCCTGAAGCGAAACGAAAAAAATTATTTTACATATTTATCGTTTTCTCTCTCTATATATATATATATAAAATTTATTCATAAATTAATCTTGATTACTGAAACATTTATCTAGTTATATTTTGCATAACCGAGCTATCAATCGATAGAAATTTGAACATCAAAAAACAATTTTTATTTTTTGATCGTTTAATTCAAATTTCTTGATTTTTCTTACTTGGATAAGAAAAAAAAACAAACAATATTTTCTCTACTGAATAAATATACATTTTTTTTTTAAATGTTATAAATTTAATTGCGGATAGATTGATTAAAAAATTACACATGGAAGATGATTAAATTTTGATTTTGTTTATGTTAAGCAAACATTAAGTTATCAAATGAGGAAAAAAAAAATGTTTGAAAAGTGTACACACACTTCAGTTATCAGATGATCTTCCATCTCTTAATTAAACTCGAACAGAATCTTATACATAATATATTGAGAAATTATATTAAATTTCGCATTAATTTTTATTGTTTGCATCAAAATTAGCATTTTAATGATTAATCAGTTCTGTCAACAATCTTATATCGTTAACAATCTTTTTTTTTTATAACTAACTCTACTTAATTTTTATATTTTCTTTCTACTAAACTGTGGTTTGCATTAATAAAAAATTTTTTTCTTTATCTAATTATAATTAAATATTTCGAATTTAATGATTGTGATTACGATGATTTTAATGTAAATATGAATCGGATTAAATTTTTCTTTTTTTTTTGATATTTTTATTGCTACTTGTAACACAATAATGGTTAGAAATTATTCTCAATGTCGCGACATTCTATGGTCGTAAAAGAGTTAAACAACAGCTTGTTTTACAAACAAATATTTCACCGTTTCAGTTATCGATCGGCTATAAAATTCTCTTTGACAGAATTTTTTCTGTTTTTACGTCATACATGCAATAAAACGGCCATCTACCTCACCTTCGAGAAGGAATATTGGCGTAATTCTCTAACAATCGAGCATAAAAAGTTAAATGTTCTCTACAATAATCCACTAAAGAAACTTCTACTGAGATCAAAACATTTTTAGATAAATTATTTTCTTTTTTTTTTAAGAATGGAATGTGATCTTATACAGTATAAAATTGGTATGAACATTTTAAAATTTTCTTATAAAGATAGATGAAAAATATATAGAATTTTTGAAGAATATAAAAATTCAATATTTTGGAGACCCTATAGGGAACAACTAGGATGGTTTAGCAGCATTCTTATGGCTTATCTGTGGCCCATATAGGACTCGAATCAAAGTTTTCAGGCTTTTATATTGTCAATTCTGATACCGGACATGTTATAGAAGCAGCTGTTGTGAAGAATCGAGATGAGGGTTCCTGGATTAAGGATAGGAGAACGTTAGGTGATGCACGCTAATGGTTGAGACAATTTTTTTAGCATCAGATATTTCGCGTACCTTTTATCGGGCTGAAGACGATGTATGAATACTGCTGGGACCAGCCAGGTAGCACCGAAGAATGACTCGTGGTTGGATCTCTTCTTGTACTATAGACTCTGCTGCCCCAATTATGTTATTCCTATCTAATATATCTAGAAGAAACCAGTGATACAAATACTTCTAAGTTTGTAATATTTTCTTTTGTCTTCTTATTTTCTAGTCCTGTAATCACATCCTAATCGTCTCTTCTTTCTGTGAGTTGAACTTTAACTCGGGAAAGAAGAAGCTGTTGAACTTTAAATACTCTACTTCATAGTTTTCAGCTCATCGACACCTTTTTTCCTTTCCTTTTCGACATCATAATCTTAAACTGGTCTTTTTTCTTATGGTTGTTCTTCGATTTGTTGATGTCTAAACGACGATCGGTTCTCTTTATCGGATTTTAGAGACTAAATATCGTTTGTTTTATTCGTTAATTCAACCCGATGTTTACATTTCTGTTTTAAGTGAAGCTGTAATAATCAACATAAGTGCAAACTTGTTTAGATTCCTTTATCTCCGTCATTCCGACGTTCACAGAATATTTTCCAGTATTTGGACAAAAGAAAAAATTTCTTGCAATAACGTGGAGCGGATCCACACAATACATATCGAATTTTATGATAATAAACACCAAATGTAATGTAAGTATTTTGAATAAAGAATAAATTCGAAAAAATCCATTATCTAGTTGATCCGTCGAGAGAGCAAAATGCGAGTAATAGAACATTGAGCGGAATAATATGCCTGATTAGGAATTCAAATCACGTTTCATAGTTTTTTTTAACACAAATTTTGTTCTCGAAATGTATTTCTGAAATAGTTTTTTTTTTATTTTTACTTTTTAAATTGAATTTCAATATATAGGGCTAAAATTCGCAGTGTTTAAAAATTCATTAACAAACACCATACAAAAATTTGATAGGAAAATATTTGGATTTGCAATGAATGTTTTAAAAATGATAGAAATCATTCAGAAATTTTATTTTTATTATACAGTAGAAGACCGTTTATAAGTTCTTGAAGGGGGTTGATAAGAATTATGTACAAGCTAGATTAACGTTAAAATGAAACTTTTTATTTTAACTTAAAATGTCGAAAAAATACTTTAAAACTTAAAATTAAGAAGTTTGATTAACCGTGATGGGCCAATACAGTTATTTTGGCATAAAGAAAGAGTGAATTGTAGTTGGTTTTTTGGATTCATAGATCGAGCCTTCGTACGCAACTACTGTACACATCTTGTCATCACTAATGCTTTTTGATCTTATGTAACGTTGCGTTACGTCCAGTGTAACACAATGTTACGTAACGTCGGTAGAAAGACTGGTGGGATAAGTTTTCGTTTTGATTTACCTTTGTATTCATTCTACTTTCTATTTGGTAAGATAATGTAGTGTACAGTACATTATATACTGTACACTACATCATTACACTATCACTACATTATCATAACATTATCACTACATTACTATCATTATTACTACATTACTGTACACTACAGTAGGCTACATATAGCGTACTGTAGTGTACAAATTGTTCCTTTGTCCAAAAAGTTTGGCCAAGATTTCTTGAATTTTATGTATAAGTGCCACGAAACGATTCTGAAGGAATAAAAATCTTAAAAGAGTACAAATGCGAAAACGTATAAATGGAAAACGTACGAGTGGAATGATTTTACATGAAAAATCGGAAAAGTGTACAAAACACAACGTACAAGTACGAAAAACGCAGAAGTGAGAAACGTATAAACGGGATTCTACTGTATTGCATTTATATAACGATTTTTTTAAAATTTTATTAATGTTTTTTTAAATAATAATAATAATGTTAAAACATTGTATCGAAGAGTATAATTATTTTATTTATATTATTATTAAATGAACAGAAAATATACAATATAAATTTTCTTAACTCATTATTACCGTACTGATGATATTTTCTCATAAACGTTTATAACTACGAAAGAGATTTTATTATTATTATTATTTTAAATTATCTAACAGAGTTTTGTCTAGAAATTATGATAATTTTAAATTATATGATATGACAATCTCTTAAAATATGACTTAACTTTTCAAAATTGAGATGTAATAGGATCTACCCAATTAAACTCGGAAGTTTCTCTCTTCTTAAATGAGATTTTTAATGAAGCTTTCATAGAATTACTTTACTAAATTCTTTCATTACTGTAATATAATTATTCATAATTCTTCATCTGGAAGTTAATAACATCCAAAAAAATGTCATGCAATGTCTGTAAAAAAATAAAATAAAATAAAATATCTTAAAAATAGTAGAAATTCTTCCACTTAAGCGATATCACCTCGACAGCAAACATGATTACTGGAAATGTTTTGAATTGATTTTATTAAAAACAAATTAGAAATTAAACGCAAACAGAGCTTGATAAACATCTTAACAATCAATTTTATCACGCAGATTAAAATTAGAACAAAAATTTTTATCAACTTACAAACAGAAAGATGTTTTTTTTCGTCTTTCATAAATGCAAACATCATATTTTTTATCTTTCATATTTGCAAGTGTCGATGGAACAAAAATTACACGCTATAGAAATTATACGTGTTTAACCTTTCAGCATCTTTTCAAGATTCTATATCATCAAAAAATATTTTAAATATTAAGATATTCAGAAGAAGGAACCTCTACTTGAAATTATCATGATGATGATGATAGCAGATCATCAATGGTTGCGGATGAAAAAACAGTATAATACACAAAAATCATTCTGTAATTTATTCGAGTGCTGCTGCAAAACAAGATAAATTGGAGCCGATATTCCGAGTAAATGGGTTTGAATTTAGTTAAAATTTAAAGAGAATATTATTCAAAATTATGTGACTCGAATTTCAAAATTATGAGATGTTTAATGTGTTAATGCAAGTCCAAAATAGACGTGATTAAACTAAGCATTAATAGCTTTCTTTTTGTTTAAACTTGCAAGTCGAAACTTTTACATTCTTCCTCTTCGCATAATTTTATACATGTTTAATTCTTCTATTCATATCATACATTCACATCCAATTAATGAAAGTTTAAATAATTCATTAAACTATTAAAACCTGTATTCTATTGTTTAATTCCAATTCTAATGGAGAAAAAAAAATTGAGGCAATTTTTAAAAATTTTGAACTTATTTATTTGATCCAGAAAATATTTCACTTGTTAATGATTCAGTTCATTCGCATAACAATTCAGAAATATATTAATTTATGCGAAATTTGTTTACTATTTTATTATTCGTGTGAAGCTTTTAATTCACTTCATAATTATATACATTATAATAATAAAAATTAAGATTTTGTTTCTTTACCTGTTAGTATGAAAGTACTTTATGGAATTTCAGCAGCTCGCAATAAAATTATTCAACATTCTAATGAAAGTTGACAACTGGATTTAGTCTGTGTCATTTATGAATTTTATATTCTCTGAAATTTTGTGACATGTAATAATTTTTTTTTTTTCACGAAAAGTGTAAGCTAAACAAATATTTGATTCTCAAAAAACTATAGAATGAAGTTTTATTCTTTAATTTGTGTATTTTTTATTTTATTTTTATAGTTCAAAAATATCAAAAAAGTTATACGTTTTTGAAGGGAGTTCGTAAAAATTATGTACAAGCGAAATTAATGTTAAAATGAAACTTTTTATTTTAACTTTAAATGTTGAAAAAATACATTAAAACTTCAAATTTAAAAAAGTTAAACTACGTACTGCATTACATATGTTTTTTCCAAACATTAAAACTTAAATAAAGAAGTTTAATTAACCATGATGAGCAAATACAATTATTTTGGCATAAAGAAAGAATGAAGTGTGTTGGTTTTTTGGATGCAATACTACATTCATAGATTGAGCCTTCATACACAACTATTGTACACATCTTGTCATCACTAATGTTTTTTGATCTTATGTAACGTTGTGTTACTCCCAGTGTAACATACAACGTTACATAACGTCGATAGAAAGACTGGTGGGATAAGTTTTGGTTTTGATTTACTTTTGTATTCATTCTAGTTTCTATTTGGTAAGATAATATAGTGTACAGTACAGTATATATTGTACACTACATTATCACTATCATTATCACTACATTACTGTACACTACAGTGCATGTAGTATACAGTATAACAAATTGTTCCTTTGTCGAAAAAGTTTGGCAAAGATTTCTTGGATTTTATGTATAAGTACAACGAAACAACTCTGGAGAATAAAAATAATAGCGTACAAATGAGAAAATGTATAAATGGAAAACGTGCGAGTGGGATGATTTTACATGCAAGATCGAAAGAGTGTACAAAATACAGCGTACAACTGCGAAAAATGTAGAAGTGAGAAACGTATAAATGCGGTTCTACTGTAGAAAAAAAAAATCAATACTCGAGAAAATTGAATTCTATGCAATTGAGCATTTGAGAGAACATTGAATGTTTAATGTTTCTCTTAATCTTTTTTCTGCTAAAATAGATCTAAAACCAATTCGAGAGCATTTTGATGTTGTTATTTAATTTCTAACTCTCACATAAATTGGAAAAGTTTCAATAATAATTCAACATTATTTAGATTCGACATTTCAAAATGCAATATGTATATTAAGACGAACATTTTTAAAGTTTGAAAAGAGTATCAACTATTATTCCCAGATGTGAAATAATTAAATGATTCGTATAGACTAGAGAAAGGCAGATGAGATTAAGTTATAAACATCTCGGTACGTGAATTTAAATAATGTTTCTAGTGATCTGAATAACGTTCAAACAATGCTAAGTTGGAAATCATTATATAATACGATAGCAAGAAAAGAATAGATAGTGAACTTAATAATATATAAATTTGCTTTAGGCACTTAATTTATAACTTTAGAAATATAATTAATTCGTAAACTATAACAAAGAAAATATGGTGGAAAGCTTGCCCAGAAGCAAACTTTCCAGCATATTTGTTTTAGTTTACCAATTATGTAATTTGTCGGCATAAAAGCCCAAACAAACAAAGCAAACATAGGTAAATACCCCAGTAATCGACATGTTAAGGAGCAATCTTCTGTTCAAAGAATCGTCAAATTATATTTGTTATAAGTAAGGGTAAGTGTCCCAAATATGGCCACTTTCCTAATACGGCCACCCGGTAATTTTAGCTAAAATTCAAATCATTGTTAAAAGATAGCAACCTCTATTCGTAGCTGTTGCCATAGACGATCTATTCCCGCTGGAGAAGGAGATATACACGTATTTGCCTGACATAAAACTACGGAAAAACATTTTTTGTGGAGATTGTTAAATGTGCAAGGTAAGATTTTGAATATTATTATTAATAAACTTAATGAACGCCAACTCTTTTTGTAAGGTTATTCAAGAGAGAGGTTATTATGGCTTTGAAATGAGAGGTCAATATTTTTCTCCTGTGATCGGTTAGGCCTAACTCTTTACTTTTCTGTATATGGAGATTGGTTCCTAATATGGCCACGTGATATATGCTGCTGTTCACACAAAGAAACGACTTGGCAGACCCACAAAACTGATCTCATGCCAAGAAGATGAACTCTGCGCACATATCAAACGCCTAGCTTCAATTGGGATGCCGATAACACCGACAATTGTCAAGAGAAGCGTATACTCTACGCTGAAGAAAGCCATATTGCCAACAGTTTTAATAAAGCATCCAAAATGGCTGGGAGAAAATGGTTATCCGGATTCCTTTGACGACAGCCTGAGATTGCTCCAAGAAAACCATAAAATTTGAATCCAGGAAGAGCACAGAAAAGGTTCATCGTAAACGACTATTTTGAAAAGTTACGGAGCTGCAAAGAAAATCCTGCAAAGATCAGAGAGCATTTATAACCTTGATGAGAAGGGTTGTCGCCTTACACTACACCAGCAGAAATGGGTTCTTGCACTAAGAAATCAAAAAGGGTTCATCAGATTGTCCTGAACACTGTAAAATGTTAGAAATTCATTGCCCAAGGTGCAGTGATTATTTACAATTAGCTGCTCCATGGATTGTAAAACACTTAACAATTGTGGGTGAAGTGAAACTGAATCTCTAGTTATTGTCAACCTACATGTTTAGATTATCTTCGTGAAATACATATTTATAAATTTTTTTGTAACATATATCTTTTGTAAAGCGATGCACTGCCATATTAGGATCTGGATGTTCCTAATATGGTCACTTGTAAAGGTTTTGAAAACATGATATCTCTTGCAATTCAAGAGTCATTTAAGTTAAATGAGACTATATTTAAGATGGCAACATGATGAACTAATATAATACGTATTTCGCTCATTTTAATTTCGCCCATAACATAGTTAAAATTTTAAAATACTATTAACGTAGCCATATTTGGTACACTTACCTTATATATATTTTACAATGTGTGTATAATATCCAATAAAATATTGTTAATATATCTTAATGAGGATTGATTTAAAATTTGGATTCTGTGTAACGTTAGATTATTGAGAAGTTTATGGATTAAAATTAGATGGAAATGAACAAAAGAACATTTTTTAATATTGTCGATTGTCATAAAGTTCAATTTCGAAACATTGAACTTTATGTTCAATGATTGAAAAATTCCCGGAGATGCGACTGTGACTATTAATGGAAGTATTAATGGACTATTGTTACTAACTATTGTTGACTATTGTTGTTGACTATTGTTGACTATTGTTATTGACTATTGTTGACTATTGTTGTTGACTATTGTTGACTGTGACTATTAATGGACTATTGTTATCCAATTTGAAATATCTTTTGTATAAATAGTTATATTTAATTTTTTGATTATGACAATGTTTATCTGTATAAATGTTGCACAGGGGCTCCTCTAGTTACGAACATGATTCGTACGTAAATTTTGTTCGTAACTCAGATATACTGTTATTTTGGCTCCAAAAGTAGGGGAAGGTGGGGCATAATGGGGACGTTAAGGTTTAAAGAAGCACAGGAAAGTAACTTTTAGAGAAAAAAACATGAAAGTTTATTTTTAGACTCATTTCATAAAAAGTATAAAATGAATCAGTTTTATGATATATAAGCAATGTAACACATGAGAAATTTAAGGATTTATTGAAAGAGTAAAATGCCCCGTCTTGCCCCATCGGATGGGGCAAGATGGGGACTAATATTTTTCCGCTCAGTATTCACAAATAAACACTGTTTCAACATCATTTTCATCGATACCTGCACATGAGCAGTGGGCCCATTTCTGACATGTATTGCACATGGCCCAAACTTCTTTTGATGTTGAATATAAATCACTACAATAAAGGCACTCAGTATCTTCTTTATCGCATTTTGGTTTCTTCTTCTGTGGTTCTTTGTCTTTGTTTTTTGAAGTGTAGCTTTCTTTTAGGTAGGCCTAATTAAGGCGAAAATAGGACCATCAGAAAAATGATGGTCCCATTTTCGCCTTGACTGGTTCATTTTTTCTTCTGGATCTTCTTTCCATTTCTTTATTTTTCTTTCAAGAGTAGTCTGAGGAACATGGAATATTTGTGATGCTTTC